>CM073775.1:64727624-64883329 GCA_037158775.1 Hetaerina titia | reverse complement strand
CTGTTCTTGCCCTTTCCTCGCTTGCCCAACATTCTCCCCTCTATTACCTTCTTCAACATTCCACTACCGCTCAATACGCCTTTCACCCATTTTTCCTGCCTCCATAGAATTTCTCTCAACAAACCCCTCTCCCTACCCACCATCTCCAGTACTTCCCCATTTGTTTTCCTTTCGGTCCATTTCACGTTCTCCATTCTTCTCCACTCACTCCCACATCTCAAATGCCTCCAGCCTACTTCTATCCTCCTGCTTCAGCGACCACGTTTCCCGCGCCGTATTTGATTATATATGTATATATATAATCAAATACGGCGCGGAAACGTGGTCGCTGAAGCAGGAGGATAGAAGTAGGCTGGAGGCTTTTGAGATGTGGGAGTGAGTGGAGAAGAATGGAGAAGGTGAAATGGACCGATGTCATATCTTATCTTCCGAAGAAGACGGAGCTCAAGTCCGTCGAAATTATCAAGATAATATTGTGAGTGTTCTTTTTATGTGTTCTCGTGCTGTGTGTTACTGTCTAAGTTTTTTATTCAACACTTCCGTGTTACTTCGAAGAAATCATCTATATATATATATATATATATATATATATATATATATATATATATATATATATATATATATATATATACATTAAAAATTAATGCGTGTATTGCAGAAAATAGGAATGGATTGGAGGGACAGGAGACTGATCCGCAACCTGTACATGTCTCAGACTGCTCAGGTGCGAGTGGGGAACGGAGAGTCCGGATGGTCAGTGTTAGGAAGAGGGGTAAGGTAGGGTCGCCCATTGCCACCGGTGCTGTTCAACGTATATGTGGAAGAAATGATTAAAGAGGCATGGGAAGAACTGGAGGTAGGAATGAAAGTCGGAGGGGAATTCGCAAAATCGGTTAGGTTTGCTGATGACCAAGCATTAGTTGCTCAGTCAGGCAAGGGGTCGCAAGCATTGCTGAGTGAATTGGAGGTTCAGTGCAATAGATATGGGGATGAGAATCAATATTAATAAAACAAAGGTTAAGCGATTTTCCAGAAAGAAAAAGGCTAAGCTAAACATGAAAATAGGAGGGGAAAGAGTAGAGCAGGGAGAACAGTTTACATATCTCGGAAGTATTTTGGACCAATACGGTCAAAGTAGTAGGGACGGAAGGAGAAGAATTGCGCTAGGCGAGGAGGCTTTCTCAAGAAGGAGGGAGTTGATGACGGGGACATTGAGTAGGGAGGGAAAAGACAAGACTCGTGAAAACTCTGATATGGAGCGTAACAATGTACGGCGCGGAAACATGGTCGTTAGAAAAATACAAGGGAAACGCCTAAGTATATAACATTCAAAGGCAGAAAATATCGATATTTTTCCACGCAGTATGTGCATGGTTAATATTCTAAATAATTTATTTCGAAACGTGTACACCAAACATATTATTGCACGAAGCGAAATCCCCCCAATTATCTGAAGACTTAAAGATCAATTTTTAATATTCCCAGCAAGGAATAAATAAATAAGTCCACATTATGAAGTAAGTAAATCCCCTGGTCTGGAAGGAAATTTTGCCAAACGGACTTTTTGAAGATTTCGCAACTTATTTACAAACAGTTTTTAACGAGCCGATGATAGGTTTAGCGCCTAGCGACTCGAAGTTGGACTCGCATTGCCATCTTCTACAAAAACGGCGAAATGGGGGAAACTAAGTAATTACAGGCCGATTTTTGTAACTTCGAAATTTTGCTCAATCATATTCTGGAGATCTGTTAGCCATATGACATTTAAGGCAAATGGAGACTTGCCAATAGGACCTGCCGTGTCCAACACGAGTCTGAGATACTGTCATTCTAAACACAATTGGGTCTATTAATTCATGAAATCCTGAACTAGGGGGATGGGAATACATAAGTTGATTATGCATATTTTAGTTCACCAGAAAACCTTCGGCAAGAAACCTCATGAGAAAGTGAGGCCTAGGTTAAGGTATTATGATATTAATGAGAAAGTGAACATCTGGATTAGGGACCTCTTATCTAATCATAAATAAAGATTTGAATTTATTTGGGTGAGCTTATTAGAGACGTACGTAACTTCAGGATTACCTTAGGGATATATTTAGGGTCTCTACTATTTTTGATATACCATAATGAGCTAAGTTGCCGCAATACGGCCAACCCTAAGATATTAGCAGACGAACAGACGACACTGTTATTTACCAATAAACCATGATACTGGCAGATTGTGTGCTACTTTATTGCATTTTTCCCAGAAATTGAGTGGTGTTCGGGATTCAGAATTAAGTATTAGATAATTTACGGCACCAAAGTTTTTGAAAAGAAAAGGGATGCAGTTTAGGAATTGGAAAAAAGAAAAAACAATACATAAACTTTAAAATGAAATGGGATCGAGTTTAGCATTTCAGAACAGGATAAATACTTGGGTGATACATTGAAATCTTCTGATGATTGTCACACTTTTCATGTGTGACACACATCAGAAGAATAAGTAAGTCAAACTCTTACATAAGCTTACTTTCATCAGGCAGTTTTAGGGAAATGTAAAAAATTGAGCGAGGTTCGTTTTAGTGAGGCCTCATTTGGAATTCACGATAAGCATTTGGTGTCCATGGAAGAAAACATTAATGAAGAAATTAGAATAGGTTCAGGGAAAATCCGCCAACTTGGTCCAAAATTACTAGGAGAAGAGAGAATGTGGGACAGCTATGCAGGGGGATTATGTTTGGAAAGCCTCTTGATTCACTAGAAAGCAGGCAAGATAGACATTTAGAACGAACAGGACAACTGAGTTAAAGTGTAATGGAGCCAAAACGACTGCAGAAATAAAATAAATGAGCTATATATCGTCCCCGACAGATTTTAATAGTCATTCATCCACGATACGTGCTCCACAAAATCGCGCCCTAGCTCCGGACCATATTTAATGAAAGATGAACCTTTAATGTTTTAGTCCAATTCTTCATTATGCATATTGACATTATGACTACGAATGTTTTAGTTTGTGAACTAATGTATATTCAAATGCACCTAGGTGATAATACCGATTCATATTTTGGCTGTGCTCTACCATCTTCGCCGCATGCCAATGCGGGAACTTGAAAGGACTGTAAGTATTCAGGTTCTTCGGTTGTAATGGCAGTCAACCACGTAGAAATAAATCAGATGGACTCCTGAATCACAGACTATTATCATGAAAGTCTTCTGAAAATAAAATCCTCTTTGATTTCTTTCCTAAATTCTCGTATATTCATCACCCTACGTTCATTCCAAGAAGCTTATTCACCTCTTCCCTCTATTTCGCTTATCTGTCGCTCTATCAAAGTCTTCTAAATCCCATAACCTCTCGTATCTCATCCACATATTTGTCTTTCTTCCTTAAAATATTTCTGCTCTTATCATATATTAGATCGCTCGGCCTTCTCCTTGTCTAGGTTATTTTATTTACTACCCGATAACCATGCTTTCTAGCTCAATCTTATTCCTCATAGACCTCTAATGCAATCACTTTCACATTTTATCGTTATCGTTGCCGAGAAAATTTTTTCTGCTGTAATTTTCGATCACGTATCGTTTGATGCAGTTACATGTAAAGGGACTGACTAGCATGCATCAAGATTATTTTAATTTTGAATACTATTGCCTAAAAGTTGATGAATGGAGATAGTTTTATTTATTTATTCATCGCATTAGAAAAATAATATGCGTGGCGTTATGATGGATAATCACTCATCAAGTTTTCACTCAGATTTGAATATGGTATGGAAGACTTCTCCAACCCCTATTCCTTCTTAACTTTGATTGTTTCTTATCGATTCCCTCCCCATTATTAACATTTATTTTTACATCACCATTCCTATTATTCTTATTCTATGAGAGTTGACCAACATGGTTCCATTAGAGTGTAGGTAGGTTATTACGGTCTCTCCGCATAATTTGATATTTTCTTCCTCAAATATGTTTTAATAACGTAATCTTTCGTTCTGTTAAGCAGCACGGAGTTGTTTTCTTGTTTTCCAACACCAAATTTGTCACTCTGCAGCTCTTAATCCATCTTGTCGTATTTTCACTTCCAATTGAAAATATTTTTCCCAATTCCTGCCTACATCCTTTTCGGAAAGTGGGTCACATAAAACTCCATGCTCCTTAACCATCACATAGTTTGGATTATTTTTTTTACGCCGCTATGAAATTTCCGTTTGGAAACTTATTTCCCTCCTTCCATTTTGTCGTCGCGCCCAACTTACCCTCCCATTTTGATAATAATTTTTGTTTCTTCCTCTTCTTGGAAAATGCGGTTCACTTTATATATCGCTCGCTTCGCCATTAAAACGCGACCGCCGCCATTTCCTCATTTCCCCTTGAATTTGACGAAAGCAATGAGAACACCTTGGCTCTACGGAGATCGGCTCCTCCTCTCTCTTTGGTGGACAGATATTTTATTTTTGAGAGAGCGTTTTATCGAGTCAAAACTCATCATCGTCGGCGGCGCGGGCGCGTTCAACGGTTATTTCTCTGATTCGGAGCTGATGCAATAATGCGAGGGCGTAACTTAATAATCTCAGGAAGTTGCTTGGAAATTTTGTCCGCGAACTTCCTGCGTAGGAAGTTCCTTCCTCAAGTCTAGAAGAAAAGCAAAATAACCTAAGCCAAAGAGTCATTCACATTCTTAAGAAGTTTCGAGTCGGGTTTAGAGTCGATCACGATGGGCTGTGTCAAAAATCGCTTTGCTCTGACACAAATACTGGTTTTACTATGCATTAATTTTTAAAAGATTACATATTCAGACTCACATTTCTAAAATCTCGTCTTTTAGATCAAATATAAATATTCAAAATGTTGGTGCGAATTATTACTCCAAACAAATGACATTTTATCTTCAAATATCCTCGGTAGTTCCCATTCAGGTCCATGAGTTTCATTTTTCTCTCACTGAACCATCGTCTTAGGCAGATTACCATTGCCATTATTCGGATGGCAGTAAAAGTAAACATCACGTTTGAGCACCTGAAAGTTCTTTTAGTCATTGTCTCCGACTTAATTAAGAGGCTGCTTATATCTTAGCTGCCTAATATTCTTCCTCCAGTTCAATTGTTAAATATTTATATTTCCTTCGTCAGTTTTCAACCACGGTATTTTCTTCTGGATGTGAATTTTATTAGATATTCATTATTTTCTTTCCTAATGAATGTAACACTTATCGTTAATTGATATTTATTCAAGTGGTGCCTTGTTCCTGAATTGATAATTTGAAAAAAAATATTTGAAAAATTGAATTTTTGAAATTTTTGATGAATGAATGAATGATTTTTGAATTGATATTTTGGAAAAAATAAATTTTTACCTTATTCCGTCAAGGGAAACAGTGCCAATGTTACCCTCATTTGCACTTGAAGATGTGATTTTATTCTGAATACCTTCCCTAGATATCGGCGGTCCATTTGTAAATGCGTCGGGGAATTGGCAATTAATTAGCGAATTGTACATTGTATTTTGGTCCGTTTAAGAGCTATGTGCTATTCAGTTAATGCAATAGTTTTGTTATTAAGGGAATACCAATCACTAAAATCGTAGCTTCTGCCTCTGTTCTTGCGAAGTCCCAGTCGTCTGAGGTAATAGTTATTATTAAAGTAAGTGTCATTATCGCTATTAAAAGTTTTATACAGTTATGTTATATGTGTTGCAATAACCATAAATTGAAGTGATTAGATAGAACCATCGGCTTAATATACACTCTTATGCTGGTATAATTAACTTACTCTTATGCTGGATTTTGTACATCAACGTCTACATAGCATGTACATTCTGAAAATTACCGCCAAAACGAGTAATGAGAATTATGTAGCCAATTGGTCTATTTTAAATTATTCTATAATAGCGACAAATTGCGAACGCGTATTGCTAAGATAGTTTTCTAACTTAACTCTTAATCTTCAAGATCTCGAAAATCCCTTTAAAATGTTGTAACGTCAGAAAATATTAATTTTTCTGTTGCACATGTTATTCATACATTTCAGCATTAGACTGCATATAAATTGTCTTCCAAAACATTATGGAAATATTCACATAGTATTTTCGTAAGCATACTCGACCATTTCTTTCAGTGAAGAATGCTCCACCTAGGAGAGGAGATTGTTTGAAGAAATCATACAAAAAGGGAGGAAAAATAGATGCAAAGCATGTTGATTGGCAGTGGGATGTTGAAAACTGTGATAGAGTTGTCCAAATGTTGGACGAACGAGAAAGGGAAAGGAATATGATAGGGATGTTGAACGAAAGGAAGGGAGGAAGGAGGTATACGCAGATGAAGAGAGGCTTGTTGCAGAGTAGAACGTTAGGTTGTGTTTTTATGGGAGAGAAAAAAGTTTGGTAGAAAGGAAAAAGCTTTCCAAAAACCTACCTTAACTGGTAGATTACCTGTAATACGTAATTCCTCCCGCTGATTGCGCATGCATGGGTAGCGATGTTAACCTGAGAGATGCATTTCCTGCTTTAATACACATATACTTAATAGAGCAACAAATCGCTAAATCCATTAAAAGTTCTCTCAGAGTAAGTAGCTCTTCTCCTTTTTCAATACAACCGGAGGAACATTGTTTGCACCATACGATACACGACTCACCTCCGCTCCATTATTTTCCCTTACGCGTTCTCGCTTAATAAGATATCCGTTCGGAGAGGGAAGCGAGTCGAGGGGAAAAGGGAGGTGCATTGCCTCAGCGATAGAGATGGAGAGAAAGGGTGGAAGAACACGAAAAACAAATTTAGAAAGCTCCCTCACTCCCTCCCCGTTATTCCATAATTAATTTCACGAAACCTCCGCCGTGGCCGTAATTAGTGCTTTCATTCCGTCTCTCTCACCCGCAACTCTTTCTCGTCCCTTCACCCGGCCCTCCCATCCTCACAATCCATCTCACTCCTTCCGGATCTCCCTTCCGGTCTACGGTGGGGCTGGCGGGGGAGGGGGGAGGGACTGCGCACCCCAGTCCGTTACCAACCGCGCCGCATCGTGAACCGGCCCCTTTAGAAGGATGATGCCCGGGACACACGCCGAGGCGATTAATCAATTCGTTACTAGCTAAAAATCAATCACCGCCGCAAGACGGACCGGTTGCCCCCCGGGGCCGGGCGAACGAGACGGGGCAAGAGGTGCAGGTCAAGGGATGGGAGAAGACGCCCAACTAAAGTGTAGTCAAACAAGGAAACCAAGAAGGAGGACCTATTCAGGCTGTGGTAGTGAAGTGTTGCAGGTTCTGTCGGTCTCTTGTTTTGCTTCGTATCTTTCTTTCCCTCTTCTTAAACATCTTCTCATGGGAAGTTGTCTTTCAAGGCTTTGGAAATTTACTGTCCGAAACTGTCTTGTCGTTCGTTCTTTAAGTCCACGTTTTAATGCAAGACCCTGGGACGCGAACCAGTTGTCACTTCACCAACTGTAGGAAATGTTTCAGTAGTTCTAATAGGCTACTTTCGAGCATTGAATTAATGGATTAAGTTTTGAATAATGTTTTGAAATTATTTTTTCGGGAATTATTTATTATTATTTTACACTATTCGACCAAAATGTAGGCGACGGAGGAAAAAGACATCAGGCTTTGACCGAAATCATACAGCAAGGTCGACTTTAGTTGGAGAAGAGGCCTGGTAGCAAAGGTTTTCGGTTCATTAATTAAAATTAGTAATTTTCCACAAAAAAAAAATTATTAATACGACCGGTTTCAATGCAACTACATCATCTAGAAAATGATGTAGTTGCATTGAAACCGGTCGTATTAATAAATTTTATTTTTGTGGAAAATTGCTTATTTTAATTAATCATGTTATTCCACCATATCACGGTTGAAACGTCTCTTTTTTTCGGTTCATGGTCAGTGTTGTAACCAAATCTCGTTCAAGAAAAAGTTTACAAGAAATTTGAACACATACGACTGCACAGTTAAGACAGTTCCAATTAAATCGACTGAGACGATTTAGTTTTTATTTTGGTCCTCGCATAGAGAATTGGAAGAGTTTTGGATCAACGCGGTCAAAGTAGTAGGGACGTAAGGGAAAGAATTGCGCTAGGCAAGGAGGCTTTCTCAAGGAGGAGGGAGTTGATGACGGGGACGTTGAGTAGGGATGTTAAGACAAGACTCGTAAAAACTCTGATATGGAGCGTAGCTATGTACGGCGCAGAAACGTGGTCGCTGAAGCAGGAGGATAGACGTAGACTGGAGGCTTTTGAGATGTGGGAGTGGAGAAGAATGGAAAAGGTGAAATGGACCGAAAGGAAAACAAATGAGGAAGTACTGGAGATGGTGGGTGAGGAGAGGGGTTTGTTGAGAGAAATCCTATGGAGGCAGGAAAAATGGATGAAAGGCGTATTGAGCGGTAGTGGAATGTTGAAGAGGGTAATAGAGGGGAGAATGTGGGGCAAGCGAGGTAAGGGTAGGAACAGGATAGGGATGTTGGACGGGATGAAGGGAGGAAAGAAGTATACAGAGATGAAGAGGGACCTGATATAGATTAGGTTGCTAGGTGGGGAGTTACAAAATGTTTATTTGATAGTTGTGTCCATCCAAAAACCTACCTTAACCATTAACCTGATAATAATAATAGAAAATTGCTCAAAAATTAATTAGATAGGTAACTCCATTCCATATCTACGTACATCTTACCCCGAAATCAGCTGTGAGGGTGACGGGTGATAGGGAGTCTTGTATTACCTCCAATTAGGCATTACTGTATTTGGTAATAATTAGTTCCCTATATTGTAGGTGGAATCCATATAGTTCTCTCTAGTTATAGAAATTGCAATTATCGTTTATTATGTTTAATATAGTTTTGACCCTTAATTGTGCAAGAGAAAAATGACTCTTGTTAACAATTGTTAAATGTTAAAAATGAATCCTCCAGCTATGCGGTCAATTTCATTTCTCGTGATGAACCCGCCTATCATTGCAGTGCGAGGTTTAAGACATTCCTTCTATGTCGGCTTTAAAATCAAATGGTTTTTATTATTCACAGATTTATATCGGATATACAGTTAAAGATAAATGGGGTAAGATAATAGTTGAACCAGGAAAAATCCAAGAGAGATGGAAGGAATATATAGAAACACTGTATGGTAAAGAACTTAGGCCGACAAGGTTAGACATAGAAAAGGAACATGACGTAGAAGAAGATAGCTTAGGTCCAGGCATACTCGACGATGAAATAGAAAGGGCATTAAAGGAGATGAAAGCAAATAAGGCCGTGGGGGTGGACAACATTCCTGTAGAAATGTTGAAATGGTTAGGAAAAGGTGGGAAGAAGGCCATATATGGACTGATTCGTAGTATCTATGAGAAAGGAATCTGGCCGGAAGATTTTGTGAGATCGGTGTTAGTTCCTATTCTAAAAAAGGCAAAGTCTATATCATGTGAGGATTACAGAACAATAAGTTTGATATCCCACGCAGCTAAAGTTATTCTCAGGATCATCAACAAAAGGATAGAGAGTAAGGCAAATGATTACTTAGGGGATGATCAGTTTGGGTTCAGGAAAGGAAGAGGTACGCGTGATGCCATTGCAGTAATGAGATCACTAGTCGAGAGGAATATAGAATACAATCAGGACGTTTTTGCCTGTTTTGTAGATTTCGAAAAAGCGTTTGATAGAGTGAATTGGGAAAAATTAATGCGTGTATTGCAGAAAATAGGAATGGATTGGAGGGACAGGAGACTGATCCGCAACCTGTACATGTCTCAGACTGCTCAGGTGCGAGTGGGGAACGGAGAGTCCGGATGGGCAGTGTTAGGAAGAGGTGTAAGGCAGGGTTGCCCATTGTCACCGGTACTGTTCAACGTATATGTAGAGGAAATGATTAAAGAGGCATGGGAAGAACTGGAGGTAGGAATGAAAGTCGGAGGGGAATTCGTAAAATCGGTTAGGTTTGCTGATGACCAAGCATTAGTTGCTCAGTCAGCCAAGGGGTTGCAAGCATTGTTGAGTGAATTGGAGGTTCAGTGCGATAAATATGGGATGAGAATCAATATTAATAAAACAAAGGTTATGCGATTTTCCAGAAAGAAAAAGGCTAAGCTAAATATTAAAATAGGCGGGGAAAAAATAGAGCAGGTAGAACAGTTTACATATCTCGGAAGTGTTTTGGACCAACACGGTCAAAGTGGTAGGGACGTAAGGAGAAGAATTGCGCTAGGCAAGGAGGCTTTCTCAAGGAGGAGGGAGTTGATGACGGGGACGTTGAGTAGGGATGTTAAGACAAGACTCGTAAAAACTCTGATATGAGCGTAGCTATGTGCGGCGCGGAAACGTGGTCGCTGAAGCAGGAGGATAGACGTAGATTGGAGGCTTTTGAAATGTGGGTGTGGAGAAGAATGGAGAAGGTGAAATGGACCGAAAGGAAAACAAATGAGGAAGTACTAGAAATGGTGGGGGAGGAGAGGGGTTTGTTGAGAGAAATCCTATGGAGGCAACAAAAATGGATGAAAGGCGTATTGAGCGGTAGTGGAATGTTGAAGAGGGTAATAGAGGGGAGAATGTTGGGCAAGCGTGGTAAGGGTAGGAACAGGATAGGGATGTTGGACGGGATGAAGGGAGGAAAGAAGTACACAGAGATGAAGAGGGACCTGATATAGATTAGGTTGCTAGGTGGGGAGTCACAAAATGTTTATTTGATAGTTGTGTCCATCCAAAAACCTACCTTAACCGGTAGATTACCTAATAATAATAATAATATCGGATATCTTCGTGCCTCCAGTAGGCCAAAGCCTTGGATATTCAAAGGGTTCAATGGTTCAGAACAAACAATTGTACACATGTCTAAGGACTACTGAAAACTGCTGAAAACCACTAAATCGATGTTAACTCTCATGAATTCCAGGAATTTCTGACATAGTTAAATATTCATTAACTTGGATAGTCTTTATTTTGTACTGTAATATCTCAGCAATAAATTAAATGGCCGAAGTAGTCAGTATTGATACTAAAGATTGTTTGACTATTCGAATGTTTGGTTAAAATGATGATTCAATCCTTAGGAATTAGATTGTACCAGGAATATACAAGCATCAACGGTGTCTGGTTCAGTCTTTTGGCTAAGAACTAATGGCATTATGTGTTGAAGACTTTGGGAGTGGTCGGTGGTGTATCATTTTACCTTCTGTTCGAAACCGTTGACGCGTTCACGTGACTGAAGGTAATGATGATCTGACTTCTGCATCACACACGCCGATCTAGTAAAATAAGCCCTCGAGCGAAATTGCCCTTTCTTATCATGTATAAAGGTTTATCATTAGCATATCAATAGGAATTATAACGATGTCTAAAAAAAACTATATAGATCGAGAAAATTGATGGATTAAATAACACTAAATGCGAATTTATTTAACAGATTTTATTATTATGTATTCTACCACTTTGTGGACGTTAGCAAGCTGAACACAGCCACATTTCTGAGAATCGCCTATGAAGCCAACCTGACACCCCACACTACAATAATATTGCCTTTAGTCCCATAAACATTCTATCTCCGTTCATTCGTTCAGTATGCCAATAATTGATGACCTCACATTACCTCTCTCGTCTAAGGCCCTCCCTCTATCGCAGTTTTCAACATTACATCGCTAATTAAATTCCTCTGCATCCATCTTTCCTTCCTCCTTTAGACTTCTCCCAAAAATCCTCTTTCCTCTCCAAATCCTTTGTCAATTTTCCTTTCCATTCATTCAACCTTTTCCATCCTTCTTCGAATCCACATTTCAAAAGTCTCAATCAATTAAATTTGGGTCTATTATTTCGCTTCAATGATCAAGTTTCCGCGCCATACAAGATTACTCTCCACATTTAGATTTTCACAAAACTATTGTCAACATCCATACTCAATCTTCCTGTCGTCAACTCCCTCCTCCTTGGGCAATTCTTCACGTGCTGCAAATCTTCTTCTCTTTCCCATAATTCAATGGCCATCCAACTCAAAAAACTTCCACGATAGTAATTGTCTTCTAGTTACTCTATTTTTTGTGTTAAAATTTTAACGTTTTCATAATCTTCTTTTAATCGAAAACATGATAACCTTTTTTTGTTTGAATTGATTCATATTCCATACCCATTACATTGATCTTATAATGCGCTGAGCGAATTATCTGAACCATCTTGAACTATCCACATTTTCATAAATCCTAGATAGTTTCCCAGAAATGTTACATGTTACCTAGCCCTTATTTCATATGAGGTACCATAACAGTTTTTCTACCTTGCGATTAAATATCCCTGAATCTAAGACATTTTCATCCACCTCATATCCTCTGCCTCTAAAATTCAATGCCAAAACTATTTACCATAGAGAGCCTCCATTTATTATTTTCATCTCTCTTGTTTCTCTTATCGTTTAATTAATCAGTTTCCTGTCATTTTTTTGAATGTGAGCACGGAATTTCCCTTCTTACTTCCTTGTAGTTTTCTCATCTTTCTGTCGTTCCATATTTCACTTCCCTTGTCTACTCTCCTAAGTCCTCACACTTCGTCTTCCTCCACGTTTCTTTCTCCTTAGTAGTTTCTTTCCTAGGCTTTTTTTATCGATCTCTAAGTACTTTCTTCTACCTTTGTGCACCTTTATGATCGTCATGCCTATTTTCAATGGTTTCCTTATACATTTCCTATTGTTTGTACTTAAAGATGATTTGAGTACTTTTGTCCTTTCCTATGGAAATTTTCCTTGAAATTTTCCGATTATTTTATTGAAATCGTGTCTGTTATCTTTATTCTAATGATTCCTGTTACTCATTCCATTTCGTTCCAGTTATGCTTCTACATTCTACTTCTTCATTCACCTTCCCTGTTTTTCCTATATTATCTGACTTTACGCTAGTTGAGTTCTATTTGAAGTGCGTAGTTGCCTTTTGTATGTTTTGAATCGCATCTTTAATGTTTTTAAAATTAGCATAACGGTACTTACACTCTTCGTTAATGATAAAAATGGTGAGGAGTACCAAGTTATCGAATTATTGGCAAGAAGCAATTGGTCTAGAATCACCGGAGCACGAAAAGGGCGATAAAAATGATATTAATATTTTCCAAAAAAAAAACTACAGTTTTTTATCTTAAGGTAGGTTTGATAGCTTAGGGTAGTTTTCCACTAATACTAAGTCCAACGGCGAGTGTAATTCACACTGGTTCCAGTTCCTTTCTTGGTGTCATCAATGATTTTCTAGTCAGATCTGGTACCTGAAAAGTCACAACGCTTGGGTGAAGTTGAGGGTGCTCAGAGGAATCCCCGGAATCGTACCTGAAGCCTCCGGTCAGCAGCACAGTAAATCTGTTGCTCTACCCTATAGGGTACCCCATTCCCCTAATATAGATCTATTCGTACGTATTCAAAGTAACCATCTGAATTACGCACTGTGCGCATTATATGATAAAAATAATGTAAATTTTAAAAATAGAAAAAATGTTTTGCTTTTCCTTCTTAATATATTCAACCCAATCACCGGATTGATTACGGCGTACTGTTATTGAATTGGTATTCATATTTTCCGTCCATTCCTTCGAGTGTGCGTGATGTGAAATTTATCATGAGAAATATTACAATCATATGGATAACCTCGGAAAGAATTAACCTGGTGTAGATTAAGTAAGCGTATGAGAAATATATGTCTGCCTCATGGTCTCCAACATTGTGCAAGTGTTATTTCGACTGCCTTAATTTTCCAAACATTGCTCAAGTTTCCAGCAATAACTTTCTATGATACAATATCAGAGTTCAAACATTTTCTCACTAACCTGACGTAATTGTATCTCAATTTTTGGACAAAAAAATCGGCTATTTTGCTTCAGACTATGTGCTCGTTATTTGGAAAATTTTCTAATGGTAGATCAATAGTGTGTTAGTAGTTGTAGTTGTCAATAGTTGACTAACCTTCTTTATCAATCAGCTATTTTAGGTCATTCTTTATGCAGGGCTCGTTTGACGAATGTAAGGTGGATCTGTGTCCAACCAATATTTTTCTTACACGGCAGACTATCATTTGTGGTAGCAATTCTTCAATTGTATAATTTGTATTTAAATATTTTACATTCTGCAATTAGAAGTTCTGATCTCTTGAAATCATCAGTTTTAATTGAATCTTTCCAAATATAGAAGGTCGATGAGGTTAAGATTTCAAGCCAGTAACTTGTTGTTTATTACTGCCATCTGACTTCCGTATCTTATACGACAACATTACGAGTTAAAAGTTAAGATCACTGTGGGGAGTGATTATTTTTTGAAAAATCAATTTTCATAACCAGCATAGAATATCACCAATTTGGGATACTACTGTTGATACCCCTTGACAAGTATTGTGGATATTTATGAATCGAAGTTGATTTCAACATTATTTTCGGCTTGTGCCTTAATCGTCACCAGTAATCCTGTTTCCCTTGCCTTTTATTTGACTGTCTGGAGTTCCCATTATCTGTATAATTCTCTACGATATTCTGTAGCGTCGATGTTCTAGACTCCGTGAGTAACATTCATGCTAACATATTTCTCACAGGATACTTTTTTGTTTTTTTTTTACTTGTTGCATTCACTTTTTAGGTGCGTTGTTAAAGTGGTTTTGTATTAAAGTAAATATGAAGTGGGAATATTATTTATTATTGACGTTATGCGTAATATATAGGGTAAACATAGAGTAAATAATTTCCTATATTTACAGACTAATTTGTAGTTTTTATTATTGTTTAAACTTATTTACTTCCATGAAATAAAACATCTGTCGGTTTTAATTTGTTAAATACTTGTCAATTAATTCGTTTATGATTATCTTATTTAAATTTCTCTTTCACGTCAATGATATATTTTTTTAAATTTTCGAAAATAATATTTTTCCAGATTACTAATTTGTGTAAAGTAATCCATAAGTTATTAAATAATTTCATCATTACACTCAGTTCTCAAGCTAGAAACCTTACGGTTTGGAAATTCGTCTTCGAGTCCGTGAAGTTTAATCCAATTCTATCCTTCTAATGGAGTATGAAATATTTGTACATAATCATCCGCGGAACTGTTTACAGACTTTGTCTACTTCGACCGTAGTGCGAGTGTTTGAATCAATTTCAATATTTCTGCATTACGACCAAGTTTCGTGAAGCGTCAACCACTATGGCATGTTTCAGCCGCCAAAGCTACTAGGGTGTTTTGCGAGGGATCTAGGACGGAACGAAAATTTAGACGAAGGAAACGTTCGGCGGGGATCAGTATGATGCTTTCGTTTTCAAGGCCCTCCTCTTAGATAAGGAATTGGGGAATCCTCTTTCCATCGGGAGCCTTGTCCCGGGAGTTTCCGAATTTGTAGATATATATCTCTCGCTAATGGGATGACGTTAACCGTACTACTTCCCTGAGCACGCATTACGATGCTTTTAACAGGGAGCACATGAAAATGGGGGGTTGGGGGGGGGGGCTGGGTTGGTTGGGGTGGATTGTGAAGGGTGGGCATGCAAGGAGACGGGATGAGCGTGTGTGCTGGGTATGGTAGGAGGGAGAGAGAAAGAAAAAAAAGAGTAGATGCTATTGTCGGAAGGACGTGTAAGTTGGAGAAGGGAGCCTCCCCAAAAAAGCAGGTTGTAGCGGCGGCGGTGGTGGTGGCAGAAGAATGGGTGGGAGGGTTTTGAGGGCCGGAAGACCCACGCGAGGTGGGAGCAGTGTGGTGGGGATCGGAGAGGGGTTCGCTATATAACTCTAGAAGGCAAACTCTCCCAAAGTAATCAATCACCCGTTTTCCACAGGCAGTGAGTGCGAAGGGGCTAATCGGCTAATTCTTCGACCGACCCTCCCCCCTCCATCTCCCTTTCCCCTCTTCCCCTTGCTCAAGTCTTCTCCCTTCCCTATCTATCTCACCCTATAACTCTCCCTCCCCCTCTCCCTCCTTGGCGGCGCAAACTTAACGCGACTCCGTTGTCTTGGTCGCAAGAACCGTCGAAAACGTTCTCGCGGTCCCGGGCAAGAAGAGTAGGAGAGAGAGTGGGGGGGGAGGGAGGATGAGGTTCGCAATTGCTTCGGCTGTTTTGCTTGTTTTGCCCCCCGTGCGGGCGACAAAGGAGCGGTTGTGTTCCCCGTCGCACTTGGCGCGGAAACGGAAATGTACTATGTAGTTTCTGGCCAGGCGGCTTTCATGAATACCATCGCACACATCGTGGTTCTGTTTTTTTATGCGTCGGGAAAAGCCGTAGAAATCGCCTAATGGTGTAATAACTCCCAGTTAATCTGATGTGGGAGGATTTCCGCGTATATGGTAGGAATAAGATGATTTCTACGGTTAAATCCGTTACCAAATGAGATATATAACTATTTTGCACTCAAGCAGACAGTAAATTAAATGTTAACCCCCACATCCTCCAGACAAATAATAATTTTCAATTTTAACTCAATTGCTGTACAATTTTGCTTTCATCTACATCTACATAAATACCCTGCAAGCCACCAAAAAAGGTGTGTGGCAGGGGGTGCAGTTTTCGTGTACGTCGAGCGCCGGGAATAAGGAATTAGTCTTGAACCGGTCCTGGTGCTCGTTGTTCTATCAATCAAGTGGTGGAGATCTAATATGATGAATGGCATCATGACGAGTGCTTTTGAGAAGTTGAATAGGAATTACGTATCAGCTTTAATATCTGAGTTCAACAAATTGTTATGCTCAAATTCTGATAACCCAGAAAAAAATCGCTGATGTGTAAAAGAAAGGTCGAAAAATCTGTAAACGATAGATAACTTATAATAATCCATAGATAAATAAGTCGACGGAGCTTATGTTACTTTGGGTATACAGTACAATTATTTACATACCTCAGTGGGTTGTAAATCTATTCTTCCTTAATACCTCACCAAAATCAAGTGTAAACAAATCCAATAATGATAGTAAGAGTGACATAAATTAAATCAAGTGTGCGATAACGAATTCTGGTCATTGATCCCCCGAGATATAGCGTGTTTTGCCACTCTGAATAGGAGATAGAATTGCCAGAGAAAAGTTTTATGGAAAAATATACAATTCCAAATATCAAATTTATCTAATTGCGAATTTCCAATTCATTATTTCTTTTTTTAATTATTTTTATGGACCTTGAGTTTTTTATAACACTTGCATTTTGTGGAATGAAATACCTAAATACCTCATCAGTGTAACAGATATCAAGGTTTCAAAAATATCGACTTGGAATACGAGTATTAAATTCTATTGAACGTTTTCCGAACAAAAAATAAAATATGCAGCTGCTGATTGTTTCTGTATGGCCAATAAATTCAAACTTGGGAGGACCAGTATAATTTTACATTAAAAAAATTAATTTTATTATCTTTTATGAATTGGATTAGTGCTATCACTGCATGTTTAATTTCTCTTGAGTATGGTGAGGAAGTAAATAAGGTTGGCGGTAAATTCATTATATCAGTAAAATTTGCTGTCGATAAAGATTTATGTAGGCAGTCGGATAAGGAGCCACCATCAAAGCTGAGCACGTTAGATAATAAGTTTGGTCTGTTTGGGATGAAACAACGTAAACAAAACACAATATGGATTAGTGGGTACCTCGACATCGATTAAAGTTCACGGCAAAACAATGGTTTTTGAGCAGGAGGTAGTCTAACTACTACGAAGTAGTCACTACCAATAAGCCCCTATTCAATTCTGCTTACTTCCTTCGTCCCGTTATTCCGTCAAACATGCCTACCTAACTCTTCCAACTTTCAACATCATCTTCCTGCTCCTTCCTCGCTTGCCTAACGCTCTATAATAGTCTTCAGCATTCCATCGCCAATCAAAATGCTGCATTGATCTATCTTAACAATCCTCTTTTCTCCTTCCCCGAGCCAGATTTTTCTTCGTTAATTTTCTTTTTTTTCATTTCAATTTTTCATCTTTTTCCGGGGCCATTTTTCCGAATGGTATAAAATGTACGCTATTAAAATGTTCATAAATGAATAAAATGTACGCTATTTATCTTGCTATTATGACATTGTTTCGCGTCTTATGAGGCTAGATTCTGTTTAAATATTTTATTGTCTTTTATTAACATCCTTACTCATTCATACTTCCTAGTGAAACAATTTTTGCCTGACGCAATTAGTTTTCCTATGTGCCTACTCTAGTTTATAAACTACTATTTTAAAATTTTTCTTATAATTCCCCTTTCTCGAAAACCGTGTATCCTCTTTTGTTATTATATTTATTTTCACCCCATACCTATCATTATGACTTCCCAATGCACTCAGCAATGTTTACCTCCCATCTACTGCCAAACTGTATCTTGATCATTCGCAAATCTAATTGCGTCAATTCTCCACCAACTCTTATTCCTATCTCCACTTACCCCGAGGCATCTATAACAACTTCCACTTGTGTATATAGTATTTAAGTAAGGACACCCGTGTCTTAACCCTTCTTCATAATAATGCCCATTCCGGTACTTTAACTGTCATTCGTACCTGTGCAGTTTGATGCAGTTGGTGGATAAATCCATCACTCTAATAAGTCTGCCTCAATCTACTTTCATCTTATTCAATACATTCATCAATTTTACCCAATTCTTTATACCAAACGCATTTGCGAAATCTACGAAACAAATACATGAATCCTGATCGTATTCTGTGTTCCTCTCAATTAATCTTTCTTGCTGTGGAATCACACGTTCCTCTCCCCATATCTGAACCCAAACTAATTGTCACCGAAGTTCTTATTTCCACTTAATACTTTCTGACAATATTTCAACTTTCCAGTACATCGCTCCTATTTTAAACTCTCTTGTATGTTTTCCATATCCTCGCTCTTCACCCGTTTACTATCTTTTACCTACATTTCTATAGACCCTGTTGATACTCCTTTCTTTTCGTCCGGCGATACTACATTCCATTCCCTCAACGGTCTTCCCTGTTTTATTCTCTTAAATCTGATGTTACACTTAATTACTACTAATTTTTTAATCTTAATTCGCACACGTTCCCTGGTAATTCTTCGATTAATGACAATTTTCCTTAATTTTTGCCTACCCATGGCGTAGCCTAACTGATATTAATTTAATCCCAGGCCATTGTAAACATATGCATAGGCCTAGTATGGACTTTTCAAGTGTCGCATATCCTGGTGTTCAGTAGTTCAGTTTCTAAATGGGTTCGCAAGAAGCAAGCTTTTTATTGAATTCACATCCGTTATTAAGTTTTGGACTAATCAAAGGTCATTTTCGATTAATTGTTTCCTTAGAAGGGGTAGAATCACCTTTGCATTAAGGTGAGGAGACCAAGTCTTTTTAAGCCGGAATGCACTGCGGAAGTCAGTTTAAATACAAGTGATGCTTATGATGAAAGAGTATCTCATAAAAAGTGCTTCTTGTTCGAAATTTCATCTCATAAGTCATTTTATTTGGAAGGCAAAAGTGGGTGCGTGATATATACTGCGAATAACGTGGGACGAAACCATCTTTCAGAATATTCTTTGCCCTCAAAAACTTGGAAAATTACTCAAGCGAAACTTTCTCCCATCCGGTGGATCCATAAAGGCCCGAGGCTATAGATATCAATAATGACAGTAGGATTTTACTTTTTGCCGTGAGGTGGAGCCATAAATATGGAGGAGAGAAGAGCGGAACATGGGATGGAGGCGGAGGTGAGAGGGAAAAGGCTTCCGAGCATGAGGAGAGTTCGCCAAAATGCAACGAGTGAAGATAGGCAATACGGAACGGTTTCCTACCTCAACTCAGCCTCTTGAGAGCAGGCTCTCGATTTTTAAACGAGTGTCTCATCCAATTACGTAAGTACCTTTAGTTGTGTTAGGTAATCTACCGGTAAAGGTAGGTTTTGGATGGACACAACTACCAAATGAATATTTTGTCAATCCTAACAAAACACATCCCTACATCCTACTTTAAAACAGCAGGATCTCATTATTTCAAGTCGGTTCTAGGTATTCGATTTAATCCCAAGTGTCCGTTTTAGAATTTACGAAGACCCACGGCTATATATATGCTTAGGAATTTATTTTCTCTGAGATTTTTTGCAACCAGAATGATGTGCCCGCGTTTCAAGAGCTATGAAGCTATCCACTTGGCACTCTTTAACGACTCTTTGAGCAGTATAAAATACCTTACGTGTTGTTCTAGGGCAGATTCATTAATTCTTTCATTGTCCTATTCACTGCTCTAATTAATATGGAAATTTCGATTTTTTAAATTGCTTAATGAGTGAGTATCACTTACTTCAGCTTGATTAAAAATGCGCGCGACATTTTTAAGCGTGCAACTTTCGCAAAGTTTTTAGTCGATTCAAGTGAGGGAAATAAAATGTATTTTCAGAAAATATCGATATGTATTCTTCTAAGTACATGCCACAATTACACGAAGGTCAAAATTACAGACAGAAATACCTCGTGAAAAAAATTATTCTCGTATCCCTCATCTAGTTCTCAGAATGCACATTCAGCTAAATTTACCCCAATTATAGTCTAACATTCGAATGTTCAGATCAACTGACTCTTGGACTTTCTCCAAAGTCGACTTAAGATTAAGAAGAGGTCGTAGTAATTACTTCTTCAACCTCACTTGCAGTCTCCAGTTCTCTCCTGTTTCCTCATATTTCCTTTCTTTTCCTTTGCCTGAGACTCCAATTTTGGTCCTCACCTTTTACCTTGTGGTCTCCAATCTCCTTCAGGTATCCCTTCGTTGTTCGTCTCGCTAAAGGAGATATTTCCAGACGGACTTGCACAGAAATTCGTTCAAGGATGAATCGTTCATAGGAATTTCTTACAACGTACCAATTTTGTTAAGTATTGAAACTTATTTTATTTTAATTATGCACTCCATGTCGACTGAGAAGTAATTTACTTTCATTTTTAATTATAATAGAAATGCAATAATTTCCGATACTCATTGGCGATACTGTTTTATCATATCAAATATATCGATGAAACGAATTATTTGTCATTGCATTGATTAACTTATTTATTTATTGTTTATTGGAAAACAGCCAATTTTTGGCTTTAAAATCGGTTTTTAAACTTGAAAATAACAGAAAAGATATTTTCAAAAACCCAAACCCTAGGTGGAGAAAATTCCACCTTGGGGAATCTGACCTGCGGCGTCTGAGTTTAATAAAAAATCAGAGCTAATTTTTCATTATAAAACCTTTTTTCCTTATGCAGACAGCATAGAAAATCCTTTTCTTTGTCCCACAATTTTCTCCTACGAATTCTGTAAATAGTACCCCCTAAAGTAGTACCCCAGTATTACCCTAAAGAGTGATTTCTTTTTGTCGATCATGTATATTATCTTAGTCAATTTTAAAAAGTAGGGGTGAAATCGGTCCACTATAGGGGAGGGTTAAAAAACTTTCAGGAAGCAAAAAAGGAAAATCTTTGCAAACAATCAAATAAGAGTCCTAGTTAAACCACAAAAGATCAAGAGAGGTGGAGTATGTAGCGGAACAGGCTGACAAGGTTAGACGTTGAAAGGAAATACGACAGAGATGAAGGCTTGCTTGAAGAAGGATGGCTTAGGTTCAGGGTCAATCGAATGTGAAATAGAAAGAGCATCAAGGGAAATGAATTCAAATAAGACCGTGGGTTTAGACAACATATCTGCGGAGCTACTTAAAGGTTTAGGAAAAGGTGGGAGAAAGAGCTTTATGAGAGAGGAATATGGCCTGAAGAGGTCATCAGGTCATCATTAGTTCCTATTCCATAAAAGTGAAGGCTGCCACGTGTGAGGACTACAGAAAAATAAGCTTACTAATTGCAAAGAAACTGCAGGAGACGCCTTGACAGTAGTTTTAAGGGAGTCGCCCATTCATTTTCATTTCAATGTAACAATATCAATTGTAAAAATCATTCGCCTTGACCGACGTTCGAACCCGGATCCTTCGGTGTCCGGCCAACTGCTTTAGCCAGTTACAGTACCAAAGGATGCCCCCGTAGCTTAACTGGGTAAAGTCTTCCGCCGGACACAGAGGGATCCGGTTTTGAATCCCGGTCAAGGTTATAATTTGTACACTCTTAAATTTTTGCATTGGAATGCGCACTAAGGGATGACTCCGTTAAAAGTTACTGCCACGGCAGTATCTTCCGCAGTTTATTTTAACTCATCAAACGTCAATGGATAGTATTTACTGTGCCGTTTGGTTGCTTTGTCCATTCAAAGCCGTTAGATTACCGATAATATTAGCACCCAATCATTACAGACATCCAATATTTTCCCTAAATCCTTGGAGGCAGTCCGCTGGTGCCGTTGTTTGACGGTGTCTACCTTTCTTCGTAAATCAGTGTTTTTATAGATTGCGGTAGAGAATATTTCTACTGGCATTGAAAGGATATCGTGTTGCTAACAAATGATATTTTTGTAAGATTGGAAGGATATTGATATTAGAGCAATCGGTCAGTAATTACTCTTAACCTCCTTATTTATGCCTTTATAGATGGGGTTATTAGGCCATCTTTCAGTAATTAACATACTGAGCCCTCTTATGTCTACTTGCAATAAATTGTTTTGTAAAATGTTTCGAAGGCTTCAGCGGGGTGTTTAAATATTTTAATTGGGATATTATTTGGACCAGGGCTTTGTTTTAATATTTCGTAGCTTCTTCGTATTCTCTTCTGGAAAATATTAATAATAGTTAATAAGTAATAGTAAGTCAGAAGTAAGACTTCTTCCGTTATCCTGCTGTTTCTCGACACTCTACTTGTTTCTCTTCTGAGCTATTCATTAGATTTTAGTCATTTTTTCGGGTTTTTAAAAATTTGATTAACATTAATATTTTTCTCCCTAACCACTCGCCACTTTTCTCTTTGTATTGTACCATCTTGTTTCCTTATTATCGAGTTTACGTTCCTCATCGTCTGTTAGTTTACAACATGAATAGTGCAGATCTGTTTTAATTTCTCCCGAATCCCTATAAAACTTACCTTTTGAATTCCAATTTCCATGAATGTTTTTTTTGTTTTCCAAGATCATATTTTTAAAATTTAGGTTTCATTTACAAGCATACTGCTAGGCTCCTCCTTTGTGATAATCTCAAGCGTATTAATAGCAAATATGTCAGTTATGTGAACTTGTTTCGGTGATTTAATTACCTGTTCAATCGGGTACGTTGTGTATTTATTGACGAGTTTTAATAAATTTTTTCCTCCGCCATTGGGGCCCTAAGTAACTAATGGCAGGTTTAAGTTGGGTATGCACACACATACATGGTACCCTGCAAGCCACGCCTAGGGTGTGTATCAGGGGATGATTGCACAGGCTATTTGACACAAAATTCTTTTCCACCCTAGCGCAGTCGGACGTTGCTCACTATTCTGATATCTTATTGTTCGTGGGGAAAATTAAGGCTTAATCTATTCTTTCTATACTTTATCTGTCTAATTTCTCATCAGCCCAATATACTTTTTTCTGCACTATGCTCGGTGATGTGTGCAGATATTTAGATTGATTGTATGAAGCTTGAAGAGAGCATCCGAGTATTTTGCGTTCGAAGGCCCTGTAGAATGAGCATGTTAATAAGCCTCTTTG
The DNA here is from genome assembly GCA_037158775.1 of Hetaerina titia. Lineage (NCBI taxonomy): Eukaryota > Metazoa > Arthropoda > Insecta > Odonata > Calopterygidae > Hetaerina > Hetaerina titia. The sequence goes on along the minus strand of CM073775.1, from coordinate 64,859,830 downwards.
GTTATAATCCTTCACGTTACATCCACCAGTTTCTTTTTCATCGCACTCATAATGGTGCGAGTGAGCAGCGATGCGAGTGGACTACAGTTAATACTATAGCTGGTGCCACGCGTATTTCCGGTGAATGCTTTAAACTTTAGAAAACACCTCTGCAATGTCTTTTGTGAATCAACTTTTCGTTCCTATAACCATATCTGGCTCTATAATTCCAAACATTGTTCTCTATCCGATCGCTTTTTTAAATATGCTTTAATTAGTTTAATATTTTATAGTTAAATATTTGAATTCTAATTTAAGAAACACTATTTGGAGTAAAATTAAATGAAATAAGATAATTTTACATGGAGGAATAAATGCAGTCGACCGTTGAAATACAAAACGATAATGCTCAAAACTGCGAAAACATGATGATGATAATAAACTCTGTATGTATAGCCATTAACCTACAAATTCAAAGAAACTGCGGGATATACCACGACAGTAACTTTTAACGTAGTCATCCGCTAATGCGCGTTATAATGCAACAGTTTCAAAGCGTAAAAATCATTCGCCTTGGCCGGGATGGCCGTGAGACCGACCTACGAGAATGATTGTTACACTGTGAAACTGTTGCATTATCAACTTGACAGGGTAAGAGATGAAAAAGAGTATGACAGCTGCAAATATATTTGGATGCGGGAATTTATGTGGAATTCATTTCCTAATCTGATGACATAGTTTGGTGAAAGATCAACACTATTTACATCTCGGCAGTATTAGAGTCTGAAATAAGATAAGGTATTGTTAAAACGTGTTCATAGTCAGCATGGGAATATCATTATGCAAGGAGACCATCTATTTTGACAATATATTGTTATTCCTTAGGCCTCACTATATTCTCATCATAATAATTACTTTATTTCTTGCAAGGATATAAATAAGAGGTCGCGCGAAAGAGTTTCCTGTGAATACGAAATGAATAAAACAAAGTTATATAATTCGCCCGTTATATGTAGCCCATTACGGTTATATATGTAAACATATTTTGAAAATTGATTCATATATTCCAATATGAGCAGTTTATAAAGAAAGGCAATATGCTTAAATTTTAATGGAGTACAATAATTGAAAAGTTTTGTTAATATTGATTTGTAAAAATGATAAGTATTACATTTTACCTTTAGTAAATACTTGAATTAGCAATGCCATTAACATAAAGTACTGAAGTACCTTTACTACCACTTTTATTCACTTTTATCTTGCATGTAATAACTCGATGTATGTTAATAAAGAACGGATGGTAGCAATTTTCCACTTGGTACATTTATTGTACGACTGGGTCTCGATTTAATACATCATCTTCAGGTACCAAAATGAAGTGCCGTCTTTTATACATTTGATATCACGGTGGGAGTGGATATAGCATGAAAGAAGGGAGGGGAGGGAATGGAAGGGTTTGGCATAGGATTACGCAATAAAAAGTTTGAAATATTATATAAATTGAGAAATGTTGAATTAACCCAATAATCAGCGGATTATATGTGTGAGCATTGCGTTTTGTTCATATTTTATTTTATTTTTTAAAACTAGAGGATTGATTCAGGAAATGTTTCTCTTTGGACTAATGACCTGGAGGAAGGAAATGTTGCAGTGATCAAAGCCTGCATTCTACAGTGTTTACTCGTAGCTCTGTACCTATGCGAAAGTGGAGCAGGGAGGGTCACATAAGAGAAATGGAGAACTCTCGACAGACTCCAGGGAAGTCGAAACTCCGACGCTAGTCCGAGACGTTCTAAGTTTAGAATGTCGGAGGCGTGGTGGGAGGGAAACTAAGAGGGTGGTTCTTGGGGAAGGAATCCCCTTCCGAGCCACTTTTGTATCTTAAAAATATTTCATTCCCCACTTCCTTTCCTCCGTAAGTAAGGGTGGAACATCGCCGCGAAAGCTTCCTTCAAGTGCCAATTCGTAACCACACTAACGACACCGACACCTTTCCTTACCTTTTTGACATTTTTGTCGAATTTCAAGCAGGTCAACTCGGCATTGCATTAAATGAATTAAAAAATTGTAAGATATTAACGTTGCTGTGCTTATGAAATAATTAAATCAGTTCATTACTACACACATTGATAAAAGGAGTCCCATTTTAAGTTTGTAATTGTTGGTCTATATAGTCAAGTATTATTAAAATATTTGTATTCACACACAACATAAGTACAAATATCAAAATCCCCTTTATCAATTATTTGTTAAACGGAGCGCTACATGTAGCAGTAGCATACCAATAACAATACCCTAGTAATTTCTGTCGGTTATTACCTAATTGTCCTTAAATCTTGTTTGAATTCGAAGTATACGGAGTTAAGGATCCCGGCTGGACTATACTTATGCAAAGTCTTAACGTTGTAGTTGTTTTTGCAGCTCTTAACTTGGTTTAATATAAATTATATGAGAGAATACGTACCAGATAATGTAATTAATGTGAATACCTAGATTCTCGTATATGGAATTATTTTGATATTATACAAATACGATTTCATAGTTTCTAAATTTTCGCCAACGCCATTTATAAAGTGTCATGGAGATGTTTAATTGCTTTTATATTAAACAAACTTACTCAGCCGGTGTATTCCCTGTAAATTGGGGTTAAGTGCTGTGCTGTGTAAGCTGATCATTACAAGAAGCATGTCCCGCAACTTCTCGTACAAACTTGTCGTATGATGTCAGGGTAGTTTTATTATATTTGATTTTCTATTAACCGGTTAACTTCTCAGCCACAAAATGTCCCGCATCCTTATGTACCAGTGTAGCTCGCATCCTTTCGAACTCTCAGACTGCCAGATAAGGTATTTATGGAGTACTTCCGTCGAAGGACAGCCGGATATCTGTGCAGTCGTTTCTTCAATCAACCCACATCCATCGCTCAACTGGGCATTTTATTAAGGGCACAAATTGAATAGCATCCAGCTAGATACCCAGAATTTAATGAACGACAAGTCATTTTTACAGTAATCTATATATGATGACCATGACTTTATATTAAATTTTCGATTCTCCGAAAAAAAGTTTATAATTTGTTATGAAATGTGCAATAGGCATTATATTAAACATTGAAACGATAAGTCATTTTTTTGATAAATTTAAAATCAATTGTTCCATAAAGACTTGCTTTTGTCTGGCAACATTCTGCCAGTTTCTGCTAATTGTAGATTTGACAGTCATAGTTATATAGCATTCTGCTCCGCTGATTATAAACGCACGGTTGTATAATTTAAAGCCCTTCGCGAAATGCCGGTTACCTTAATGGAGTCATTCGCTGATGTGCGCCGAAACGCGAAAATTTCGCTGTGTTAAAATCCCAGTAAAGGCGAATGATTTTTGCCTTGTGAAATCCTTGCATTTCATTCCGTTTGCTTTTTCATCTGTGTAGCAATCTAATATTGAACTCTTTCGACCTTTTTCTTTTCTTTCTTTGCCTTTAAACATTATAGACAGCCAATTTACCAAGTCTTTTCATTTATCATTGACTTTAAAGTTGGGTTGGAAATCACAAAAAATTCTTTCTCCTGAGAGAACAGTCCCGGCTGGGTATTTGCAATTGGTGCACTTCTCTCATCTTCTCATTCTTGTTTCCTACACAACTCATGTACGTATTATAGATTCTTCCGTTGCTAGCGCAAAGCTGAAGCATGCGGAGCACATGAACTTAGCGGAATTCAAACCCTCGAAATATTGCCCGTTACGTTGTTGACTGGGTTAATAGAGTCAATCATTCCTTTCTTTAGTCAATCCAGTCTTTTTAGTGTTTAATATAAGTAATCATTGAAGAAATATTCTTCTTTTACCTGAGACAAGCCCATCTATTTTTTGTCCTTTGCAAAACTCTCCCATAGGTACAACATAAAATATTTTTTTAATATTTAGTACGTGAAAATGTATTTGATTACATTGTAAAAACACATTATTCGACTTGTATACTGGTTTAGGATGGGGTTAAGCTCACCTTTTATTAAGCTCATTAGTATACAGGATACCTGTATGAAATCCACGCATCAGGGTACGGTTGTCAGTTCTTCCTTGTGGTACATAGGAAGAAATGGTTCTTGAAAAATTACTCAGCTTGTTTGAAGCTGTTGGCACCCAGAGGCATCCTAGAGAGCCGAAACAGGGCCCTCCGGTCTCAGTGTTCTATCCACTGGATTACGCGTCTCATTTATTAAATATTGAAATGTTAAAAATTGATACCTACACATATAAATCAGTTCATCTAATATTTTTGTAATAACTGCACTTCCATGAATAAAATTGTAATAATGACCTTCTATGATAATAAGATCAAAGGTCATCTACCTGGTTATGGTATGATTTTGATTGTAATCCTCGACTATAACAAAAATTGTACAAAATATCCTCTAATCCCACACATCATATCACATTAACTCATTTTTAGTCTTCAATACTTTGTACCTCCCTTATTTGCATCCAAAATGCCTATTCTTTTCCTCTCCGTTTCGAAAAGAGAAACGTAATCGTTTTTTTCTAGGTAGTTAGAGCCTCCGTCTCTAGATCATTTTGGTGAGAATTGCAGGTAGTAGTGGCTGTAGTACCATCATAATATCGCTTTCTAATCGCCCCCATTCAGTTATGACTAAAGTCCTAATGCAAGAGGGAATGCCAAAGCTTTCAATTTGAATGAGTGCTCACACTTCAGGTGATAGTGGACTGGGTAATGGAACGGAAATGGTCGGATCATCCAGAGCGATTCGAGTACACACTTGGAGTTGTGCGAGTTCGGGGCGCGCGGGGAAGAGCGCGAAAGAAAATGGAATAAGTGAGGGGAGAGAAGTAGGGGAGGAGTGAGAGCAGGGAATCGAGTGGGCGGTAGTCGATGGGGAGGAACGGAAGGGTTTAGATGGTGTGTTGATGGTGGGGAGCACAAAATCAACAACAACAGCCCCGAAATAAGTTTTGAGCCCTCAGACCTCTACTCCCGAAGCAGGAGCGCCGCGATCGGTGGCAAAAACCTCAAACTCCTCACGCCATTCCCAAGAACTCGGCGACTCGATGGTATGAAGAGGCGATGGCTTTGCTTGATTGTAACAATTACCTTCTGCTGAATGATATCCACATGCGCGATCGGTGTAGTTCCTTGTCCGTTATATTAAATTCATACCTCAGAGATGTCTCAATATACTATATATCTGTCACGTTAATCGTGGATGATTTTGTGGTTTCACCCCATAAAAGCGATGATTCCTCGTTTAGTACGTTATCAAAAGGTGGCACTGTTATATCGATTTAAATTGCCATTTCACGTTTACGTTCTAACAGACAATAAAAGGGAAAATGCAGTTGTTGATAACAGCATTTTCCCTTCAATCATCTTACTCTATCTCTCATCTCATCTCTGCGCTGAATCCGCGTTCGTCGCGGGAAAAATACTACATACATTCATGGTTTCGTGTGGCTTAGAATGCGAATGGGTATCTACAGATTCCCTTTTGAATGGTCTTTTTCAGGGATATAACGCATAATATCACCTGGTTTCTTTCCAGAATATTACTCTTTTATGACTAAAATCGCAACAATAAATTTGGAATAATTTCTTATAGACATATCGCTAAATTCTTCGCTCGTTAGAGTAAATTATTGCTAATACATAAGTATATGTGATCATACGAATTTTTATTAATTTAAAAGAAAGTCGGTTCACGACTGTAGTTATTACCTGTAGATCTCTCCTGAATGTGAATGCATGTGGTTTTATTGATATACCTTGAATAGTTGCCTGTTTGTTTTCTAGGAATCGATTCGGTCGCTTATTTTGAGGCCTTTAATATTTTGAGCTTTGGTTTAAGTAATTTTTCGGAAATAATATAGTCGTAGTCAAACAAAATTCTATTATTGATTCAAGAAGTTGTGTAAATTGACCTCTATGGATATTTTTCGGAAATAATATAGTGGTAGTCAAACAAAATTCTATTATTGATTCAAGAAGTTGTGTAAATTGACCTCTATGGATATAACTGAACATTTTCAGACGAATTTACTCATATATGCCGGTTCTTTGATTTTGAAATTAGTAAAGGTAACAATTGAACGAAGGAATGCGTCAGCAAAAGCTACTTTCCGGACTATGATCTTAAAACTTTAGCACTCTAATGCGAATGTCTTCTGTGAGCCAGAGAGACTTTTTTCGCCAAATGTCTTTCAAACATTTCATCCCCTGCGCCCAAACGGTTTGCCACATCGAATGCCGTAACTTAGGTAGATCTTTTTTTAGTGAAACTCTACCGAATTCGCAGTCATCAAAAAGTTTTGGAGGTAGTCTCGATGTGATTCGATTAGTTCTTGAGGCGAAAGCAGATTAGTGGGTCACGACTGTCTCAGTCGGCGTCGGTGAAAAATGAACGGCCCTCCGCTTACATTTCGGATATCCTTGCACGCCTTGTCGACTTAGACCGTCGCCGACATACCCGCCTCAGGAGCTCTTTGTTTCTCTGCTCTTTTGTCTCCACTCCCATCTCTTTCTTTCATTATTGTTTTGATTGCAGAGTCATGAAATCGTCGAATTAGGTCGGATCGCCCGAGCGTTTTGCAACTCAATACACTCCGTCTTAATGCACCGTTCAAAAGCTCGCTTCGCGTTTCGTGTAACGGTTCATTTCTTGATAAACGCATTTGTCTTTTCCGATGCGATGCTCTCGTCCCAAATGCTTTATTTTTGGGCGCCATTGTTTGAGACAAAGACAGTCCTAGTTCCATGGATTTCTTTGAAATTGCTCCATCAGTTTGCGCAATTCTGCCGCTGTCATGGGGTTTGAATCCGACTCAGAAGGTACATATACAAAAATCGGTATCTTAATTTCCTACGAAAGATCCGAATGTCTAATTATTCTCCTCAGTTTCTTTGCCAATATATTTAAATCATAATTGGCTCAAGGGAATTAAATATTTTGATAATTCTATGCTTCTGAGTTCCTTATTCTACACTTCTATTATTTAGTAATGAAATCTTGCTATTCATATGTTTGATTGCTGCGTCGCATTACATGGAAATGTCAATTTTTTCTTAGTTTTTTTCTCCTAAGCAAATTTTATTACCACCGAAGACATTCAGTTGTTAAATACGTTTATTTGGAGATTTGTTAATTCCAACCGCGATTCTGATTTTGTTTCATGCACAAAACATGATTTTAATGAACTAATATGCTACATGATCGTAATTAATTTTCATTCCCGTTTGTTGGACCATCTAGGAGGTTTGAAAAATTTGATAAAATTTCAAAAATTCGATACCTAAGGTGATTTATACCATGCCGAAAGGCAAACCGCGTAGAGGAATCATGGGAATGACTCTTAAGTTAATATTAATAGCAGGACCTAGTTTACCTGTTTTTATAAGATTGCCTCTAGCTAAGCTAAGAAGCTCTAAATGGCTTGCAGATTAAAAAAATATATATTACTTCGGATGTTGATGTTATCGGGAATGAAAAAGTTTAAAAAAAAGAAAAATATTACAAGTTCAGAAAGAGGATACCAAATAAAAGTATATTACTTTGAAATATTATTCCAGTTAGTGGTTCCAGATAACAATACATCTAGCAAATTTGCATTTATTCGATATCTCACTCTGTGTGTTTATCCTCTGTATGAAGACATTTATTATGCCAATGATCTTCCAGTGAAATGTACCCCTTTTAAATACGTTAGTCATTCATGACGTATTCTAGGATGAAACCCAATGGAAAATGTTAATTTTTCTATTCCTACCAAAAAGCACTTTATAACTTTTTCGCAATTTTATAAGTTTTTAAATTTTTTGAATCTCAGGCGTACGTTCTGTCTGTCAACCTAGAACTTAAAACTTCTCCTGCCTTTTATTTTACATTCATTCTCTTTCTTTTAACCCTGATTCAGTTTACTTGAAAACATTCATTTGTCACAAGATGTCACACCATAAACCCATTTGTTAAAATCAACAAAATGAAAACTTTCGTGAAACCCGAATGTAGATTTCAATCGAACTATAAGAAGTTACTTTTATGCCGTTTATATTATGAGTATCATTTCTTTTCTCCTTTCCGGTCAGATAGTTGTTGTAAAAATGTCATTAAAGACCATTTTTCGTTTCTAATGTAAATAATATCCATTTAATAATATAATAATTATTTCAGAAATATGAAGTGCGATCATGGAGTTTTATATAATATATACATCATTCTCTTTTATCTCATGAATTGAAAAGTTTAATGCAATTCTGCTTCAATTAGAAAAGATTCCAAACAATGAATAGCCCTTAAGTATTCTTAAAAAGAATTATTTCAACTAAATGCAAACCCCTGAAAGGTGTTTGTCTTGGAAATCATACTAAAGAGAAAGACTGTGGAAGAGCGACTCGTTTCAAGGGATCGGGAATTTAGATTGGGACAACTTAAGTTGCTGTCAAGATGGGAATATTTATATCTCCTCTTAATTTTCGAGTTTTTTTTTATCAACGCGGATCCGCGAGTATCGTAGCAGAATTTTTCTCATTTTTTTCACTACAACAAATCCAATAATACGTTTACTTCTACAAATTTTTATTTTGTTTCCCATTTTAATGTTTAAAATACATAATCCGCTAACATTTAAAAATTTTGAGGATGTGTAGAGATGAAAAAATATGCGGTCGTCACCTACTATAGAATAAATTTCTTTTAACTTTTAACAAATCATTCTCAGAACAATATCGTATTTAACAAATAGGTTGGCGACGATTTGAGTGGATCATACCTCACCATCGGTTGGATGAATTTCTCCAAAACCTAATTACTCATTTCTTGTGCCGCACTCAATTTTATATCATCATCATCTGCAGCTCTACAGCCCAGTGTGGGCCTTAGCTTCCTTTATAATATGACTCCATTCAGTTCTTGTTCGTGCTTTTTCCTTCCATCATGTAACTTCCATTGCCTTCAAGTCATCCTCCACATCCTGTAGCCATCTCTTCCTTGGTCTACCTTTTCTTCTGACACCTTCCATCTTGCTATTAAGTATCACTTTGGGCATTCTGTCATATTCCATCCTTTCTACATGCCCCAACCACGCCAGCCGCAGGGACTTGGCAAATCTAATCATGTCTTTCCCTTCTAGTAATTCATTTATCACCATGTTCATTCTAATTCTCCATCTCTCTCTTTCTCTAATTGGGCCATAGATTCTCCTTAACATTTTTCTTTCGAATTTCTAAGTGTTTCCTCATCCTGACTTGTTAATGTCCATGTTTCAGCTCCGTAAGTTACCACGGGTTTAATAAGCGTTTTTTAGATCTTCATTTTTGTGTTCCTTGATAGTAACATTGATTTGAGGATTGTTACATTTGCAAATTATGCTCTATTACCTTCCATTACCATTTGGTTGATCTCCGTGGATATCTTATTTTCATTGTTATGTCTGACTCCTAGATAGGTAAATTCCTTGACACCCTCAAACTCATAATTCCCAATTATTATGTTTTGTAGGTGCCGCTTGTTCTGATGAGCTGACATTTTCAAGTATTTGGTCTTCTCTTCACTAACCTTCAGCCCCACTTCTTTACCAGTGTTTTCTAAAATGTTAAACATTTTTTTTAGGTCATTCACATTTTGTGCAATTAGTGCTATATCATCTGCATATGCGAATCCTTGCTGGGATTTATGCACTATGGTCCCTCTTAGTTTCAATTCTTTCATTGCATTATGTAGGGCCAGGTTGAATAACGTGGCTGAGAGAGCATCTCATTGTCTTACCCCCGAGGTCATCTTAAATGCTCTACTTGCTCTACCCCTAATAAAAGCTTTACATTGTGATTCATGCAATGTCAATTGAAACAGTCTAATCAGTTTCCTTGGAATATCATAATCTCTCAACACACGTATCATCTCTTTCCTCAATTTTATATCACATTTTTAAACAATAGAATTACTGGGATCGTTATACATTCCAAAACCTTTCCTTTCTAGCCATTCCTTTCCAAGTCCGATAAATCCTAAGAGGCAAAAAAATCAAATTCTTCACCGCCTCATTTATTTTTTCTGAATGGTGATTTCATCCTCTTTCTCCTCAAGTTTGCAATGTCCTATTAAAAAAGCTGTTCAGAAAGCTTTTGAACCATCATATCGCCCTTAAGAGGGTCCCTAAACTTGACTCTTAAAGAGGGGTTATTTTTGCCCAGTGGTAGGCCTTCTTCCCTTCGGCCCAGTTCTCCCGTGGCGCAACAGGCTGTGTGAGAAATCCCCGGTAACGCCGTCATCCCGCCTACGATATGTGTCGTCTACTACTTCGAATGTACCATACAATGCTGTTGACGGTGCTTAGACACCTCTCTTGTGGGCCATGGAAAACTCATCCTAGGGAATCAATCAGCAGAAGCACTTGAGACATGTCGCCTTACGTCGACGTTTTGCGCTCAGATGCTTTAGAGAGGAACATGTTAAGTATCGGCTACAAGAAAGGGTGAACCTCTTTTTTCGGTCCAGCAATGTAATATTTTTATTCTTTTTCACAATTGTAGTATTTTGAACTGAAATATCGGGCATTTGTTAACAAAACGACTGAAAAAAATGTCAGTCTAAAGGTTACCTTTGATAGCTGAGTCACCTTTGAATATAGCTTTTGATATATTATTTTATTATTATTTATAGCCTTTGATAGTGATCTCACCTTTGAATATAGCTTAGGACTTGTAAGTAAGTCAACAGTAGGTTCGTACGAGGTAAATGAAACCCAATTCTAAACAAGATAGATAATATTATAATGCGTGAAGAGTTTCGCGCTGAGGTAATTTTTGAATTAAAATGCGAGTCGATGTCGTAGATATGATTTTCTCTTCCCTATAAATATCTCCAGATGGATGTGGTAGTCAAGTGAGTAGAGCGTTTGGCTGCTTACTGCAGTTGGAGATTCAAATCCTGGATGAGACAATCTTAACTAATACTCAAGTGTTGCGTTTTTCCTTGTGAAGAAAATATTATCAAAGATTTATGTACTTAGCATGAGAAGCGTAGATGTGAGGTCTGCTCCTTGAGGCAAGAGGACGAGCGGTGATTGGAGACTTTTGAGGTATCGGTTTGGCGAAGAATGTAGAAACTAAGTTGGAAATATAGTCATCTTTATTTGGAGGCAAGATTAGGACTATGGAGTCTTTCTTCCACCTAACCCCTCGTCACACATTTACAATATTAAACTTACAGATTAATTACACAAATTATACATTAATGGCTATAAAATTAATACATAACTGGACAGAGAGGAAGAAAAACACTAAGGTTTCAAACGTGGGTGAAGAGAGTATAGTATATCTGCTTTTATCAGATTGGCGGAACCCCGATTGATAGTGAACGGATGAAGTAATGGAAAGTTAATGGCATGTAGACTATGATAGAAGGAATATCGTTGAGAAAGCGTGGTAGAGTAAGGAAGAGAGTAGGATATGTTGACTGCATGTGGGAAGGCAGAAGTTATGAAGACATGAGAAATATATTAGAATTCGCACGACAACTAGAACTAAATATTCGTTCCACGTCGTCCAAAAGCTAGCTTTTCAGTTAGTAGAATACCCTGACTAGCCTTTCAAAGCCAAAATACGGTTTTTTTCCAGTCATTTCAAAGATCACCTGGTTGACAGAAATATTGTTGACGAAGAATTTTTTTTGTTAATCGTTCTTTATAGACTACAGAAATAAACGCATTTTTGCTCATGTCAGCGATTATCTCTCTTATCTTCGCTCCGCTTTAGAACTTGGGAACTTGTGTATAATGTCTATAGACTGGAGCATACCAAAGTTACACATTATTACCCATAGCTGTTTATCCAGTGCACGAAATGGAAAAATTAAACTGGCACCCTGTAGCAATGCGATTTTATTCATTCAGTATCACCATTCGCCATTTGGTTATTTCGGCAAAACTAAGTAGCAAGAAAAGGAATGACGTGGTCTCGTCTCCGTGACAAACAGAATCTACGAGGGTCATCCGGAAAGTAGTACCCGTTCGTGCCGCATGAAGTGCTGACGACGCGAGTAGCCGCTGGACGAGGTCAGATAGCTTCAGTGGCTTGTCTGCCTTCTCTGAGCCAAGTTGCGTGACGCTAGCATTGCCTGTGTTGTTTCTGTGATTGTTTACAATGTTTAAAAAAATTGAGAACGCCGCCAGTTGTGAAGTGAGGGCAGTGATTAAATTCCTCAATGCAAGAAACGTTCGCCCATGTGATATTCATCGCCAATTAAAGGAGGTGTATGGAGACAATGTAATGGACGAGTCGTCTGTTCGGCGGTGGTGTCGCAACTTCAACATGGGGAGGGGGAACACACACGACGATGAGCGTTCGGGGAGACCGTCTGTCATTACAGACCAACTGATGAGCTCAGTTGACGAATTCGTGAGGAACGATCGGCGCGTCACAATTGATGACATCTGTGAGCATTTTCCCAATGTTTCTCGAACAATTGTTCATGAAATTGTTAAACACCATCTGCATTATGCAAAAATTTGTGCAAGATGGGTCCCTCGCATGCTTACAGATGAGCACAAAACCAAGCGTATGGCTGCAGCACTGACGTTTTTGGGACGTTATTCTGATGAAGGAGACTCTTTCTTGACTCGCATAATTACTGGTGACGAAACATGGGTTTGTTATGCATCACCTGAGAGTAAACGACAGTCAATGGAGTGGCATCATGCTCATTCACCAAACAAACCAAAAAAATTCAAGACAGTTCTGTCCATCAGGAAACTCATGGCAACCATTTTCTGGGATCGACGAGGTGTATTGCTTATTGATTTTATGGCCCGTGGAGACACTATTAATGCCAATGCGTATTGTGAAACATTAAAGAAATTACGGCGGGCAATACAAAATCGGCGGCGAGGTCTATTGTCTACTGGTGTCATTCTCGTTCATGACAATGCCAGGCCTCATGCAGCTGGGATAACACAAAAACTTTTGCAGCAATTCAAATGGGAAACTTTCGACCATCCACCGTATAGCCCGGACTTGGCCCCTTCAGATTTTCATCTCTTTACAAAGCTTAAAGACTTTTTGGCAGGAAAAAGATTTGACAGCGATGAAGAACTTAAAGAAGGAGTGACCCTGTATCTCAATGAGCTGGCGGCGAAGGACTATGCAGCAGGAATACAGAAACTTGTCACACGTTATGACAAATGCCTTAATTTGCTTGGAGATTATGTTGAGAAGTATTTTAAAGTATCCTCTTTCAAATAAATTTTTTATGTTTGTTAATATTTACTTTTGTGTCTTTATTTCACGAACGGGTACTACTTTCCGGATGACCCTCGTACGTCTGGTATGGTTACATACGACTTTCATGCCGCTAAACCCTAGAGTAGTTTGACCCCGTTATCTCTCCCGTCTTCGATTTTGGTCTCCCACAAGGTTTCCACATATTTTCGTTTATTACCCTACCTTGTTTAACAGCATTGAAATGGATGATACAGTTTTTATGCCGCATATTGATAGAGAACTTGATATTACGTCGAACCAGCTATCACCTGATTGACTAATTAACGCAATACGTCCAGATTTGGTTCTGTAGAACATTTAAAATAAATACTTAAAAGTATTAGAGTAGTTTAAAAATACTTAATTCATGAAATAGATTCTCTAATATTAGGATGTAACACTGATATAATTATCTTAAACCACAAGGGGGCAGCGAGCCTCCTAATTTGATCTTTTAGGTCCGTCCCTTTACCAGCTGAGGGAAGCATTTAGAAAATTATATATCTTGCTTCTCCTCCTTTGGAAAATTCGCTTGAGTCGATTTGACGTTTGTCAGCCACTTCCACCCGCCATTTTGGCTTGCATCCTCAGGCGGAGGGGGCCTCAAGAGACAGGAGAAGGGTGAAAGGAAGTGGGCGTGGATTCGGGAGATGTGGAGGGGGGGGGAAGGTGAAGAAACAGGGCCGCTCGAGTTCCTTTCGCAAAAGGCGAAAGTTGGCGTGCCAAAACCGAGTGACACTCGGGAGAAAGATTAATTCGCAGCTCTTTTTACGGGCGGGCCGCCCATTTTCAAAAGGTGGAATGCAAATCGGAAGAGGAACAGAATAAAAGAAAATGTCACGAGACACATTCAGGCGCAATCGTTGGAGTGGAGCTGAGGGATGAAGGACGAAAAGGGTCGTAAGAATGAGATGAAAGTGAAATAAAAGGGCAGGACCCCGCTGCTGCCAATCGGAATGAGGAGAATATGAACGCGAAATGAGAGATGGAGAGGGAGAGAGCGTGTGGTCTGCCGGGGTAAGGCGATGATGAATGGCGTTCTGTAGTCGAGATCCGCTCCAAAGGTCGAGTTCACTGGGTGTGAGGAAGCTTCGCTGGGAGTTGGATGAGAGCGGTCGGGGAATGAGGCTCGTTTTCTCCTTCCGTGGTGAGGAAAAGAGCGCAGTGACGCAGGAAGGAAAGATGGTGAAGAAGGATTATGGCATTCTTTCAACGCAATTATCATACAGAAATTCCTCCAGAGGCTGTCTTTGGCTGTCTTTTCGTTTTTATCTAGAACTTAGAGTTGGAAATTTAGCGTTTTTGGTAGGTAATTGATGTTAAAGTAGGCTTTGTAAAAATCGTACTTCAGTTGAATAATATAATGAAAGACACAACAGGAGTATTTTCAACCCTCTATTAGTGTGACTGCTGCTTTAGTTGGCCTCAATGAGTAAACTGAAATGGTAATATTAAATTATATTTCGGATCATAATGTATAAATGTGTACATTTATTAATTTATTTTAAGATTTAGGTCTTAAAACAGCGATAATATTTTCACTGATGATGAATGCTTTGATGCTATAGTTTCATTGTTCTCTCAACTTGTATCGAAATTATTTTTTATCGTCACATCCGTCATTTATCGTAAATTGATATAAAGTGTACATTTACATATTATTTGCATTAGTAACTTTTGGTGACTTGAAATTGGCTTAGTAATGTCAATGCCTTAAAATGACGAACTAATTGATTGCATTGGCATAACATCCATCGAGTCAGATGGTTTTATTAATTACTGAATAATCAGATGAGAGCAAAGCACCTCCCAGCACCAGTGGATTTGTTTGTTGACTTTCTGAGATTATTCCCAAATTTTTTAAAGAATTAGAGGGGGTGATATCACTTGGTACTGGTCTGTTCAAACCCGGTTGGTTATGACAACACTGCAACAGATCGGATTCTCGAGATAATCCACTTTTTCAAAAATATGAACGATGTTCGCAAACGGTCATGAAATCGGAAAATTTTTTACGTCTTTCCTACGATAAGGACATCCGGTCAGCGTGCACCGGGCAGTAAATTATAACCGACTGGACGTCTTGCGGAGAAGGAAGAAATGCAAATGGGAATCGTGAGGACGCCCCCACCCAAAAGTTACCTCCACACCGGCACCTTGTACTGTTTTCCAATCACCGCGGCTGCATGCCCTTCCGCCCGCTGAATACACTGCGAAGACTGCAACCACGCCGCCGCCGCCTCGTTAAGACCCCTCAGCCCGAAGATTGATGCCGGAACATTCTTTGTTCTGCCCTGAGTCAATAATTTAGCCGTAAACGCAATTCATTCTCCTCCGCCTTCCGCGATAGAGTCCTGGGGTTGCTCAGATTGAGATTTCCCAGACTGGGGAGATTTAAAAGAAGAAGAGAGGAAGAAAGGGATAGATAGTGACAGAGAGAGAGAGAGAAAGAGGAAGAATATAGTCAGAGAAGCAGATGTATAAATATGTATGTACATTCCATGCAACTGCGTGTGTGTTTGTATGTATGTATGTGCATACTATACGTACGGCTGGCATTCTTATCTCTTGGAGCGTGACCGAACGCCGCGGGGCACATTGAAAAAAAAAAGAGTATTCGACCCCGATGATGCAAAAACAAGGGCGGGTGATCCCTTTTCCTCCAAGCCGCACAGGCAGTTTCAAAGAAACCGTTGGGCCATTCATTTATTTGTAATGAGCTCTCAGTTCGTGGAAAATATGGGGGCACGTCTCGAAATAGAATGGGATGTGGAATCTTAAAAATGTGGAACCACTGGAATTTACCATACTGTGTTACATTTTTAACTTCCTTCACAATCCTAATATTTCTTGCGTCAAAGGTGAATAACATTTGTTGCCAACAGAAATTTAAATTTTTTTGTATAATTCTATGTGTTGTGGTAGTAGAGATGTGTGACGAAGAAAATGTCTGATTTTGGAGTCCTTTCCTTCTCAAGGTGTTTCAATTTAAGAACATAGTAAATGATTTGATGCTCTCCCGCCAAATAATCGGGATGAAGGTTTTTCGGGTTTTCCTTTGTGTTTAGATCTTCCATTGCCGACGTTTGGTTAGAACTAGCGTCTATTGTCCACAGAATGCTGGGTCAATTAGGTCCCTACGGACGATGGACGAGTTCTCTATCAAATCGTTGGCCATGGAAGACCTACACACTGTGTAGAACACGAGAAAACTTATTCCTCACCAGCATTCTTAATTCTCCCCGAAATGCATTCAGCAATATATCAGAGTTTTGGATAATATCAAACTGACCTATATCTCCGTTTGCTAGTAACGACTGAAGAAATTGATATGCATTTCCATCAAAGACTTTGTTGGAAAGTTCCAGTTAATGCGAAGGGATTAATACGAGTGCTGTTGAATTCTTTTCTGTTTCATTCAGATCTCCTTTACAGGGTTGCCATATCTTTAACGTCTCTTATTAATTTGAAAGTGATTCTGATCAATAAAATTTGTATAGTTTTCCAAAAAAAATAATGTCACCCACAAACACTGCTTGCATAATGTTTGCAAAAATTGTATTGTTGTAATATCCTTTGCGATCAATGGTGAAACTAAATTAATTTTATGAAAAGAAACATCACAGAAAAATGTTTTTTCTATAAAAGAAAACTCGGCAAGACTGTATATCCATAAAAGGAGATATTACCTTTAATTAGTAGCAACCCAGGAATAATGAGTATAATGAAACATGCCTTTTAGGTAAAATTAAGGATGATAGAATTGAACTTACTCGAAGGATCACACAACGGCATAATCTATATGGCCAAACAGGGGCTATTAGGTTTGAAATTATCTGCCCTGGCAAAAGATGTTTTATATGAATAGAAGATTACTAAATTTGTCAATGATACTTCTGATGATAGGTGTCCTACGCCAAGATATAAAGTAAAGACTAATGAGAACTTAAATTTGGAGCTTTGTCTTTTTTGGCCCATAAACTTGGTCTTTGAGGCAAGACGATAACCGTAAATGAAAAACTTTTTAAATGTGGATATGAAGAGGAATGACTAAAATAAAATATACCGAAAAACAAACTATTAAGTCCTTAGACATGAAAGGGGAAGGGTGGCTGTCTGTGGCTGTTGATAGAAAACAATAAAGTCCGGAAGGGTGAATTCAGAGAATTTTTGTTGACAGTGAATTGGAAGAAGGAGAATAATGGAGAAGAAGTTGGAATACGATTAGGACATGTAGAAATCATGGAGAGCTAAATGATGAGTAATTGAATTATTTACTATAGCTTTTAAGAATATTTTGTGTCATTCTAGTTAGGGGTAAGGAATGAAGTTGAGCGTATTACCTAGGTCCTCCAAAAAGTTACCTTCACCCAGTTGGCTACTTCTTATGAAATAAATCGCTAAGACTTAACTTTCGTTAGAAATTTTCAAAAACACCACTATCAACTTCGAAGAATTTGTAAAAATGTACTGCACTTTTGCAAAAGAAAATAGCAGGCGATTGACATTTACACCGAGTCATACTGGCGACTACATCGGAGGGCCTCCGTAGTGCCTTCTACGGCAAATTATTTTCTTCGGATTCTCCCCAATTTAGTCTAGGCTGGGAATGTCGCCATTCGGGGAGTTGCCGACCCACTCTTGTCACCCTTCGACGAGAGGGAGATTAAAAACTTTCTCCTTTCTTCTCCCTTCGCTTTCCCCCACACTCGCGATGCCGGGGAAGTCGGCGGCGTGGTAACACACGCGCCGCTGGTGAAGCAAGTCTATCTCCGTCAGTCTAGCCTCGTCACCCACCGCCCGAGGCGTCGTCGCTCGGCTGCTGAGGCCAGTCTCAATGCGTGTGGTCCCTCCCCTTTCCTGCCGCTCCCCTCTCCCGCCTCCCTCATCCCCTCCGAAACCCTTCCCTTCCTTCCTTCCTACCTCCCGAGAATTCCTCCCGTAACCTCGTTGCATCCCTGTGTACCGTCCACCTTTCGTCTGCAGCTCCAGTCCGTCCAAACCTTTTCCCACCTCCCATTCCGCACGGATGCCCCCATATCTCAAAATTTGCGCTCGTAGGCCCGTACGTACGGAGTGCATTCATCAGTCTCATGTTGCAGCAGCGTAATCGGGTCGGAAATGTTCACGGGAGCCCACGCCACGTTGCATCCCCTCTTACATGGTGTAACTAAACGTTCAGACGGTTGAAAATTATTTAAAAAAGGGAACACTTGTAAAATCTAATTCTGATTGTTTTTGTTCGAAAACCTTTTTTGACGGCATTGATTAAATTTGTGGCGAAATTTGTAATTTTGATTAGACTCTTGAGGATTGAATTTAATTACTAACTTACGTAATTACGCACGGCCATTATTCAGAGACAGAACGTTCAAATAAAACCAAGAATTTCATGGGGAATACATTTGCTTTCAACTAATCGATCCCGGAATTTTTTAGGTGCACGTGTAAACTATTTTTCGTAATAATTGTGATTTTTCTGTCTCATTTACTCCATGAATTTTGCTTGACTTTGATACGACCGTCCCCATTAGATTCACTGTCATTTAGTCATATTTTAGATTGAATCATATATTTGAGATTCAATCATATTTGAAAAGACAGTCGTACTTTTTGAATGAATATTTCGCATGTAATTCATAAATTATGGATCTTAAGATTTATTTCTGCAACTTAATATTTTTTGTAACTAACCATTTGCATGGAAATATGCAATTAGTATGGCATCTTGAAGAACAGAACGGGTTCATGACTAAATATTTCACTGTTTCTCTTAAATTAAGGTTGGAAGGGACTTTGATTCTTTTTATTCTGTAAAAATCATGGTAACAATGATTTTTTAGAGTGAAATTTCCATATTCAAATAAAAAAATCGTCACGTTTACCTCAAATTTTTGAATCAATTCGTTGGGGCGTATCTGTACTTGTAAGTGCAAGATAAATGCAATTTTTTCTTTTGCAAATAAATTAATTTGCAAAATCAGTGAAAACATTGGTTCTAGTTTTCTTTTAAACTAATCAGCGCCAACTTAAATATTCCGAAATGTTTGTATTTGTGTGTCTGTTTATGCTCATTTAATAAATTCTAAATGTAACACCCCTTTTCATGTATAAATACCAAGTATTTTTTTGTTTTTACGATGACTTTATTAGGTTAATAATATGTTCAATTGGAAAAATATGGGGCGGATCGACCAAGCGCGCTTCCATATTTTGACTGTTTCGAAACTTTCCCATTCTAAGCCACTTGAAGTTGTTATAGATTGCCGAAACCAAGGTTATAGTAATAAATCTTTCATATGTGAAATGAAAGAAATATTACTGTTTTCCTCTTCGATAATGGGAAAGTTCCAAAAAGTAGTCTTAAATCGTGCGTGTCATATAATTACATCATTTCTTTAGAAGCTTCTTTCTATATTACTGACCTTTTTAAATCCAAATATTGAGTATTTATACTTCAAAATTTAAGTAATAAAGACAAGGTTTTACTAATATATAAGTAATAATGGTTAGTTTTTGTCTTCGTAGCAAGGTTAGAATTGTGGTCGTGCGGCCTCTGCTACAGGCCTCTGCCTGTATATCTCCCACATGCCATTAAGACCTGAGATGTTAGCGTGCAAAGTAATGGGGACACCATGAAGGAAACTTTAGGAAAATAATTTTGTGCCAAAATTAATATTTTAAAGAATAAGACAAATGAACTACGTACCAAGTAATACGAATTATAGACAATATAAGCAATGCAACTGAGTTGTAATTTCTCTATTAAACAGACATTTGCGTTGGTAAAGCATTTAACTTCGATACTGGTCTTGTATTGTCCAAGGAGTATGTATACATATTTACAATATTGGCGTGTTGGCTTTTTAATCTCGTTTTTTTGTATCTATGTGAATGAACTTACTATATACAGGTGGCGCATATCTCGGGAAAACGCATCTCAAAAATGTAGGAATTATCACGGAAACGGTTCGTCCATTTACGTACTCTATATTACGAGGTAATTTGGTCTCTCTGTAAAAACATTAACACTTGTTCCATATATTGTTATACTTCTCTAGGGTCAGATAAGAAGTGCGTACGTTTTTCTTCTATTTTCTTTCATTTTTTTATAAAGCATAAGATAGCTGTAATAATCATTAACACAGTAATCAACCCTAAGGTCGGTTTGGTAGGTGATGGTAGAGTTCACCCAGTACCAAACCCGACGGCGTGTGAAATTCACACATCAGGGTAGGGGGGCCAGTTTCTTTCCCTGTGCCGGTTATGGTTTCCCATGAAGATCTGGTTCCCGAAAAATCACATAGTTTTGATGGAGCTGCAGGTGCCCGAGAATCGAATCCGGGCCCTTCGGTTAACGCTCTACCACTTGACTACCGCGACCCGAAAGTTGTAATAATACATGTAATACAACTCTTCGTACCCAAGATGAAGCATATCTAATGAAATTTGATTTCTTTTGCATATTTAATTCTAATTCTTGTCCGTTTACTCATCACAGCGCCAGCATTGTGAAAAGTGTGGGTTACGCCCTCGCAATACATTGTCAGAAGTAAAAACGACCGAGGCATTATTTATTCTGTTTCAATGATCGCTCGTGCCAATGTAGACTGTATTTGAAAGATACATAGTCACAGCAATCTTTTCTGTTTTGCTATAGTAATTTTCATGAATAGAGTTACTCCATGGAGTGTTTTAAATCAGTGAATCAGCTTTAACTGAGGTGGATCCTTAATGATTGAGAAGTGTTCGCGACAGCCAAAGTCTCCTTAGATTTTCTCGCTTTCCCTAACCTGCTACTGTTCGGGAATCAAGGTTATTTTTTCGGGGCCATTGATTGTCGCCTTTCCAGCCGTCAAGGCTACTAAACTCTCCCTAATCAGCGGAGAATATTCTTTTTTAGTGCATCGAAGTGTTCCAAATATACATTCCTAATCTTGAGCTCTTAATATAAGTGTGGGACCGAATTATGTTACGTGTTCGTTAGCGTGGGTTTCGCCCATGAACGTGTTGTCACGGGGAGAGGTCTTGATCGATGAAACTTAATGTTACATGAATGGAGAATGGCTTGTCTATTGACGCTAATATGAGAAAGGTGTGTCTTGTAAGTGATGCTAATTGTATGTGGTACCGGTATAAAACTCTATGACTTGCCTTTTATCGACTCTGTTTCATCTCTTAAACTATTGATTAAAGAGGCCGAAACTGTTTCAAGTGAAAGTTGTACTTGTTTCATTAGTAAATTATGCTACGGAAAGTCGAAGTGTCCTCCCTTTTACAGAAATGACTCAGAATTAATGCCATCTATTTTAAGTTCTTGATTTTTTAAGTATTTTCCTAGGTGAAAGTGGAAACCTATTATGCATGACAGAGAGGGAGCCATTTCAATACCTAATTTTTGCTTTCGATTTGATTGCACGAGGTCAAATGGGAAAAATTTTGGCAATTTTTTGTTTATTTCGACCCTTTAATGGAATGCATGCCAAATAATGGATGGGAAATGATGAGAAAAATATTGTGATTTTCTATTTTATTCATCACAATTCGGGTTTCAACATGTGACGTTTTGATGACCAAACACTTCGATATTCTGGTTTTGAAAATTCATGCACGTGAACTCTTGCTCTGAATTCTTGCAATTCATGAACTCTTGGTAAAGTCTTCTTTCTCAAACATGAAGAAATTTTAGGAAGTGCATTCCCATAAAATACTCAAACGGTTTTTCATCTCTCCCTAACGATTCGGAGTTCTTCCAATCTGATCGGAAATAGCGTCTAAATAAGTATTTGTTTTTCACTTACTGTCTCAAATAAAAATAATCGATATTTGGAGGGAATTGTATCGGAATACGTTCCATTCAGCTTCGCAGTGCCCCTTTCCCACCACCCAGATGACTTTTCTCCGCGGTCGTGTGGGAGGCAGAGGAAAACAATTGTAGCGCACTACTCTGTTAGGAAGATAACGGGGAATTTCCTTTGTCGTCCTCGTTCCAAGTTCATCCCACCAGCGGCATCCCTCATTTCTTCTGGCCTTCGATCACGCCTCTCCGCTCACCGGACAGGCACGGACAGAGTTATGGGGCTACCTTCTTGTTCCAGTGTTCGAGGAGCGTACTCTGCTACGGAGCGAACGACTTGGACCCCTCTCAGGCCATGATTGTGAACTACGTCTCCTAACGTTCTATCGTTTCAATCGATTTTTCTACTTGGAAAGCCATCTAAGTATTAATCGATAGTCAGCCTCATCCAATCGAAGGCCATATTGGGTCTTTTTTCCGCACTGGCCTCCGTGTGAAACTTCTTGTTAGCCAAAGAAGCTACGTTTGGGAATATCTGTCTATGAATGGGAAGGAAATGTTAGTTAAAAAATATTACCTTATCATTGGTTAAAAATATATGTTATATTCAGTTATAGTTATGGGAAAGTTTCTCGTAACCCTTTTTTACGTAACTTTTAGTCAATTTTCCACCCTAATATCCTAATAATTTCCCATCTTTGTGGCTACCTGCGGAAATATGTGAATAACATTTATGGAAACTGTATTTTTACCCTCGTTTACCATGTTTGAGTTGAAAGTTAGATATTTCGCGCCTTTCGGAGAGAATTCGTTGCATTTTTAGCTACTAATATTTAACCATTTAATATTTTGGTCATGTACATTTGTGATTGCGTATTGGTTCACATAATCAATTTTGCGGTACGTACTACTTGCATGTGATCTACAAATTGGGTAAACTTCCATTGAATTTTGGTTTGCCATAACATATATTCAGCAGAGGATGACACAACCTTGCAGAATATTTGGTCAAATCTAACCAATTAATAATCGTTGATGATATTTTTCTTTTGTTTATCTTTCCGATACTTGGGTGAGAAATGCCAAGTTCATATGTGCTCGTATGCAGCGGCAGTGTATAGTGTCTCCCCTTTGTTTTTGATTCCCCTATGTCAGACTTGTATATACAGTCACGTTTATAGATGATCAGCGCTACATTCAAATGGATCGTGTGATTGCACCGAAACTTTGTCAGATATTGCAAGTTTAAATTTTAAATTTTGCCCTGAATATACATTTTGGTGACGGAGATGGCGGGACGAACTTAAGGAAGCCGATATTGAACAATAACTAGAAGGAAAATGGCCCTCTTGCAAAACTACTTTGGATAGTTTAATAGTGTGCGCTTGTCATAATTTATGACTTTAATTAAAGTCAAACTGCGGCATAATTAAAATGAAAGTTTTTGCATTGATCACGGTAGCGCCGAATTAGAGACGGGACATTCAGTCCACAGTTTGGTTGAAGAAATAGTTTTCACCGCAGTAAAAAGAAACTGACGTCTATAAGTGTGATACCTTTCCGAGCGAAACAGAATGAGATTCGTCCACATCCTATTTATTCCGAATAACTCCAAGGTAGTATGTCACCGTTCTCTCACTTTTATTTTAATTGTGACATATCCAATACAATCTTAATTTATAGTTTAAAGATGGTGGCATGGGACAAAATAGAGGAACGAAGATGCTGTATGTTAAGTAAAACTTGTAATGTTCACAAAAATATTAAATTAAAGGTTATCCGCTTGTTCTTGGGATGTTAAAGGTTGTTGTTTTCATTATAAATACCGTGTTTTGCAGCTTTATTTTTGCTGCCTCGTATCCTAAGCTTCATTTTTGTTCTAATCTCGATGTCATAGACCCATTGTAGTCATTCTCCCTCAGTACATAGAGGCTGTTATATTTTTGAGGCATTATTATTTAATAGGGGAAGAATGAGAGTAACCATAAGCTTTTGAACTGCATGTAAGGGCGCAGATACCATGAGGAACGAAGGAAGAAGATAGCTCGGGGTAAAGTGGTTTATAGGATAGGCGAAGTAATCAAAGGTTGTGAGAAGACACTGATGGAACTTACGATCAGTTGTATCTAAAACAGAAAACGATATTCCCTAGTGCCGTGTACAGCTGGAAAAATTGAAAAGGAAGAAATCCAGTAGGGGACAAACTATCCTTGTACAAGCGTGCGTGTTCTCTTTGATGATCAAGAATTTCCCTCTCCTCGATTACTCGCGCGAAATTGTATCCGCTAAGCCGTACAGCACTTGAGTGGATTACTGTTGCAATGCCTCACCTGTAACTGCCTTATTCCTTCGAGGGCGGTGGGGAGGGGTAAGAACCGATGCCACTTCCACCCCATAAGACGCCGGCGACGCCTTGGTGTACGCCCCCTGCGTGGAACGTGATTTCATGTCTAAGGCTATACCACGTCTTTGCTCCCTTGGTCTCGAACAGGCCGCGCTAAGTCCGCGTGGAAGGATTAAGATAATGAACTGATCAAAACCATTTAAACGGGATTTTTTACTCTTAAGACGCGGTTTCGAGAGCCGTTTCATATTCGCAAGGTATTTTATTATGCCTACGGTTCTGACATTTCCCTCGTGACATTAGGAGAAGGTTGCTGACCAAGTGCCGAATGAGAAATGTGCCCCCGGGCGCTGAAAGCGTTCTCAAGTATTTTCTATTTGGACGGGAAACTCAATCTGAGGGCAGATAAATCGTTAATCCCCAGCTATTTTTCTCAAGTTAAAATTTCCTTTTTTTCATCATAGTGTGATTACTATAAATTGGAGCGTGTTAAGATTGAGCAAACAGTGAGATCACCACGGTTGTGCTGTTATAGAAAACGCTAATGTGTACATATTAATTATCCACATTCATTCATTGCATCTCCTGAAGGACGTTTTGCGACCTCTCTATAACTGTATGAGAATTATAAATTGTCTCCACCTCTGAACAGAGTTCGTAGGGAAAAAGAAAATGTATATTAAATTTCTCCGAATTGAGTACACTGAGGGAAAAATGGGGCAACTTTAAACTGTATTCAGCATTTTATTCAAGAGTTAATAGACTAAATTATCTATTTATAACCCAGAATAACGCATATTCCTCGAGAATAACCAAAATAATAAGTTCTTTATAGATCTCTGCAATGCATCGAGCCAGTTTCTAAAACTCCTTCAATTTCAGGAAGATGTGAATATTTACGTATTATGTGTTAAAATACCGAAAGGAAAACAAATGAGGAAGTACTAGAGATGGTGGGTGAGGAGAGGGGTTTGTTGAGAGAAATCCTATGGAGGCAGGAAAAATGGATGAAAGGCGTATTGAGCGGTAGTGGAATGTTGAAGAAGGTAATAGAGGGGAGAATGTTGGGCAAGCGAGGTAAGGGCAGGAACAGGATAGGGATGTTGAACGGGATGAAGGGAGGAAAGAAGTACACCGAGATGAAGAGGGATCTGATATAGATTAGTTTGATAGGTGGGGAGTCACAAAATGTTTATTTGATAGTTGTGTCCATCCAAAAACCTACCTTAAACGGTAGATTACCTAATAATAATCTTCTGGAAACGTGGTCACTGGAGCAGGAGGATTGACGTAGATTGGAGGCTTTTGAAATGTGGGTGTGGAGAAGAATGGAGAAGGTGAAATGGACCGAAAGGAAAACAAATGAGGAAGTACTGGAGATGGTGGGTGAGGAGAGGGGTTTGTTGAGAGAAGTCGTATGGAGGCAGGAAAAATGGATGAAAGACCTATTGAGCGGTAGTGGAATGTTGGAGAGGGGAGAACGTTGGGCAGGCGAGGAAGGGGCAGGAGCAGGATACGGATGTTGGACGGGATAAAGGGAGGAAAGATGTACACAGGGATGAAGAGGGACCTGATATAGATTAGGTTGCTGGATTGGGTTTGGTTTGGAGTTACAAAGTGTTTATTTGATGGTTGTGTCCATCCAAAAACCTACCTTAACCGGTAGATTACCTAATAAATAAAAAATGCGTTAAAATGTATTCGGATTCACACATTTATTTCTCAAATGTTCTTCTGTTAATCCGATATAATATTCCTGTCTTGAGATTCTCTTCGACGGCATTCGCCTATACTTTTTCGTTTCTCATCCCCGTTATCCATTTACTTGTTTGAAGATCTCGATCGAAAATTCCACTATCCCCCATCTTTTCAAGATATTATCTCCTAGACACTTTATTGTTCTTATTAGTTCTAGCGGCTCATCTTGCTTGCGCATTTTGGAGTTAGTTGGATAAATATATATCCAAGGACATTCAGTTGTTGTTACGGGTGTTTTCACTTCATGAATTACTTTGAATTCTGATTGGAAATTAACAATTAATCAAAACTTACGCGCCTTTGATTTTGTGCGGCTGATGTGGAATCATCTTCTACACACCTTGGTTGCGGCTTGCAGGATACACTGTTGATGTAGCAACTCAACTTGTCTTTTGAAATCGAATATTTTTTTCCCTGTCATTCTTCTGATGAAACCGTCTCCGCAATCTCAGTTTGGCGTTTTCCCCTCGTTAGCTCCGACGTTAATGGAACTCCAGTTTGTCTTTTGACTGTTTCCCTTGGTGTCCCTTTGCATCACATTTTAGGGCGTCTTTCAATTGTCTTTTTAAGGCATAAGATTGAGTACTTTGTATTTTTTCCAAAAATTCGTTTTGGATTTAGCAGATGATCATCGTATTGATGCTGGTGTGATTGATTACTGACTCGGCCCGTTTAATGTTATGCTCAGTGAGTTACCGTATCACCTATCGCCATCAGTGGACGTACACTCCAATGAGGCCTATGGGATTGCGAGATTGAACGAATTTTTCCATGCCCCCGGCTGTACGTCAATGAATGAATCAAATTGCAACAATTGTTTCAAAGACATTTGTATTATTTCAGGCAATATGAATCAATATTAATATCTTATCTTACATTTACCGTACATATTACTGTGAAGCGGTATCCTTTGCCCCAGACTCTGTTATTACAATCGTTATTTTCCTTTGCAGTTCTCTTTTCTTTCTACCAAATTTCGATCTGTCAAAATAACCTAATCTCTTCTTCTCTTTTTTCTATTCTAGAACTCTTTAGCATACCAAAAACCTCTGAAGTCTCTCCTATATCCACTGTTGACCGAATGACTTCGTAAAATTTCGCATATTAGTTTCCTCTCGTTCCCTAATTCTTGCAAACTTTCCTCACTGCTCTGACGGAAGTAAACTTTCAAGCCACTATAGCTATTTGAAGAGATATTCATCCAATAACATTAAGGGAACTATCAAAATTATTGTATATTTTATTGACTTACAGGTATATGTTTATAACAGAAAAAATGCGACTAAGATGTGTTTGTGTGCGGGAGGTTCTGCGTAACTCCCCGAAATGGAATCTATAAAATCAATATGAAGTGTGTTATCCATCCTACATATTATCCAGACATGGTACCATGTCACTTTATCCTGTTCCCGAACGTTAACGAACGCCTTTGAGGAAAGATTTTTTCATAATCAGAAGAATGGTAGAACTGAAAATACAGTAAATTGCAACGACTGTTGTCTACGCAACACTGGAGTTAAATTAGTGAAATATGTATTACTTATACAATACACATTGATATGGAATTATAACGTATTAAAGATGCATTGGATAAGTTAACAGGGTACTGAAATTTAATGCTGACGAGAAGTGAGTTATTATAACACGTCAAAATACATTAGCAGCTCAGTTCAACTAGATAATATAAGGTTTCTCGGGCTCCGACTCAGGGGATTAGCATCTTAGACTGCTATTCCAGACGTATAGGGTTCGATTATCGGATGGATGTTTTTTTCCTTCTAAAGAAGGATCGGGTGTTCGTCCTTGTTTTCTATAATCCAGTATGAAGAAATCTGTTAATTATTTGGTTGTTAATAAAAAGTAAAAGTAAATAAACTCCATATTTTATGGATTTCAATACTTTGTTTGTTTTTTCCTCTATTTGAAGAAGCAGCGAGTAGGAGATCAGGAATCGAAAAGTTTGGAGTACATAGACCTGGTCTCCCTCAAAAACTTTTGATGAATTTAACGTGAGCATTTTCTAAGATTGAGAACATGGCCTTAATATGATGGACTCTAAGAATATTGGGTAACTTTCTCTCCGTTTCCTCTGAAAAATCTAGAATGTACATCCCCGATTACTTTACCTATGTCATTTTCAGGTCGTCTGGAGATGTGAAATAAATAGATTTTGGTAGAATTGGATAGCATTTAAGCAAAAGTTACCATGATTTTGCATGTTCACCTATTTATCATTAGTTGTGACTGGTTAGGCGTAGGACTATTATTTTTGAGCATTTCTAATAATCATAATATCACACAGCCATGACATAGGTTAATATTGAGATCATATATTGAACATTTGTTTTTGTAAATCAAACTTTAACGAACTTAAACGCATTAATTATTAGAAATCCTAAAAAGATAACTCAAGTGTTATATTTTACGATGAAATACTTTGAACTTAATACAAATCAATTGCTACTTTCAATCATACAATCAACTTGCTACTTTCGATTTTAGATCACTTTTTGCCATAATTTTTGGCTCACGGTGATCTCTGTCTGCACTCAACTATCTAACCTACCTCCTCCTGGTCACGTACAATGATGAGGTTTAAGTTCCTAGCACTTGTGGAGTATGAACTTAAAACTCCTCAGAGCCTTTCCACCCTCAATCCGGCCCGCCGAAGGAACGGTTTTCAGCTTCTCCCGCTCGTTGAAAGGGGGGCGGGATGAGGGGCGCCACACGTCTAAAAATACCTTTCGAAATATCCAACGGGCACCGGCCTCGCCGACAACTTGAGGCAATGCGAAATGCTTCGCGCGGCGCCGGGGAGGGGTTTGACCTTTCGGCCGCGAAGGATGGGGCATCGGCCGGCGAGAGCTTCCAGCCACCTCCTGAGGAGGGACGATGCTTTAGAAGAGCAACGGAGGTTTACAGTGTTGTGTGTGTGTGTGTGTGTGTGTGTGCATGGGATGAGAGAAAAGAGAGAGGAGGTGTGTGGTTGAATAGTGGGAGGAGGAGGTGATTGGCCTCGTTTCAACCTTTTTACCGCACCAATCACCCCCTCTAGAGAGCGCAGCCCCGAGCGGCTCGACAACTGCCGGAGGAAATAGTCCGTCGTGCTCTTTTGCTGATGTTGTTATTATCAACCGCGCGAAGAATCTTAGGTGTTTACAGGTCCAGTGGAGGAAAACTTCAGTATTATTTCAATTTAATCCGACATTCATGAGCTCTAGCGATTAGTATGAGAGGAATTGCTTCAGAGAAATGCGACATTTAATTTTACACCTGTGAACTATAGGATTTTGATATATAAGCGGATGGAACCGCTCATTTTTTTCGTATTTTTTTATATAAGTCGTATTATGAATTCACAGTCAGGAAATATGTAGCGCGTGTCCTACATATCGTGTTTCTCCCGTGTTTTGGTATAGATATATAAATATTTATTAAATAAATAACTTTCGATTCGTGCACATCGTTTGACCTTTCTGTCAATTTTCTCATTATGGCATTTTTTCCTGCATCTCATTCGTGGTATTGCCAATGGCAAAATGCTCCGAATTATTCTGATTCGAGTGATAAATATGTTCAAGGAAAGGAAAGAAAGTGAAAAAAAATACCTCAAATAAACGAACAGTTCAAAATAACGCACTTGAAAGAAGGGAGACCATACGACCAAATTTATGTTAAATAAGTTTACTTTGAACATTCGATTTGATTATGGAATAATTTACTCGGTTGTTGCAAGGTAGTTAGTGCAGTAGCGTCACAAGATATTCCGTGCTTGTACTTTACCTACATGGATAGTTGCAAGGTCAAGGAATCATACCTAGATGGATAGTTGCAAGGGTAAATCGCTAATTAGTTCACAGATGACTGTTGTAAATAATCAGTGATATGCTAAAAAATTCAATTTTCATGTTGCCATGTAATATCCTGTAACATTTTTACACTTATCCCATCGCTCGGACTGCTGTTTCAGCTACATTCGCTCCTCGCGCACAACGTCCCTATCACTTGCGAAACGTTTCCCAGCAAGGTGAGTTTTTAGCGGACCAGTCTTGATTGCGGCTAAGTCGGGGTTGTAAGATTGAATAAGTTGTCAGTTTTACTCATTAATTCTGTCTTGAAATAATCGGACCCATGAGATGTAATACCATCTCTAAGGAGAAATTATCCTATGGTCAGTTGGCTGAGGTTCATCATTCTTCTTGCGACGAAAAGTTTTAGTAACGGTATTAATGAATAAATGAATATCAAAATTCAAGGTTTTCTTCCGTATAATGAAGATTTAATTGGCCGTCTATTATTATGTTAATGGTACCTGCATATTCAAGCATTTATGACATTACAAATTTCTAAGGTTTTCTTGGGTCCTGAAACCTATCAATTTGGGTAAAATCCTACCGTTTTATAATGCTTTTTATTCAAATGTGCAAAATTAAACTGTAGAAAACTTGTGCCATCCGGCAAGCTTAGTTTAGTCTTCTTCTTCACAATTTTATTTTCTTGCTATCCTTTATTTTCTCATCGTGTAATAATGAATGTGATCTTTGCTTCTCTAACGTAGGCATATTTTTTTATGTGAGTGATAAAAAAAATCGGCTGAACCGCGGTAAATGTCAAAAATTACTTTGGTAGCATTTAAATATATTGAGGTGTAATGGCGTGTTCGTGAATCAATGATGCTTAGAGGGATTTTTTGAACTTGTTGAATTGAATTGATGGAATTGAATCTATTTTGAAACTTTTAAGGGTTAGATATTTGAAGAATTTGACCCTTATTTCATAGAGTTGCTTTGTAAAAGGGGACAGGCAAAAGAAGAAGTGTTCATTTAAGAAAACCCAGCTTAAATTTTCCAATCCTGTTTTAATTATAATATAAATTTTACCCATGAATCCTGTTATAGGTGAATTCCTCCGCATTTTTTTATTTCTGAGAATTATCAAGAAGAAAGAAAATGTATGATTTGGTAATTTAAGAACTGGGGCTGATTTATAATTTATTCATAAAGTATATTTTAACTCCTATGAATATAGACCAACGATAATTTACATCTGATGAAATGTGTCGCATATTTTGCACCACACCCGAACTAAGCCACATGGTATATTCGACAATGTGAAATATTTAATGAGTAATGCAATAGTCAATCTCTTAAGTGGTTTGAGTAAATATCTCTTAAAGATTAACGGGAAATTGATGGAACTTCGGACCGCCTTCGGAGCGCCTGCCACCCTTGAAATCTAACTTTATGTCAACTAGTCGTTTTCGGTGATTAAAAAAGGAGTATCTTTCCGTTGTTCATTTAAGATTTCTTCCCAAAATATTATAAGGAGCAGTCCGATTTTTATTAAATGGAACCCGTCTCCTTTTAATTAATATTCATGACATTCAGGCCTCGAATTTAATTAATAGTTTCGGAAAAATATTTCAGATCGATTGATGTTGTGAATATTGTAGCCATATTTCGACATTTGCATATTGTTTCCCCTTGAGGTGAGCTGCTAGTTTCCTTCTCGGCATATCTATTTATTTCCACAAAGTTCATTTTTAAAAATCCTTGACGATCGCAAGTCTTGCTGAGATGGAATTTGTGTCTTGTACGGAGGAAGAAAACACTTCTCGCATCAGAATATTAGGTGGAAAGCTTGTTGTCCTACACTATTTCTACTCTCTCGTTTCGAGATGAGTTTTTTAGTCGATTTTCGCAAACATTTCGTCATTTTTAACGAAATTGCAAATCTTCAGGCATAAAAACACTTTCTTTATCTCGTTCCTCCAAGCCTTTGAATTTTCGGCGCTCCCACTATCTATGGAACCCAAATTCCTTGTGCGCTATAATTATCCCGTAAATTTCACCAGTAAGAACAGACGTCCTTCACTTTCTAACGCAGTAAAATGACGGGAGAGCCCCGGCTTTCTTTTTGCATAAACCCGTCTTTTGAACTGTTCCTTTCGGTCAGCAAAAGTCCAAATAAATTATCGTATTTTTCATGGATTGAGGAGTACTTAGTAAGAATAACTCTCTCCTAGTGCCTGCATACATTAAATAGACGCACAAAGTAAATATGCTCAACACATATTTTGTATTACTCCTTATCTGTTCAACAGTTCTAATACTCACAACTGGTATGATGGAAATTCTCGCTGAAATTTTGAAATATCCTGAAATATGTTTTGGCGTAATGCTCATAGAATATGATGGAATAACACGCTGAATGTATGGAAATGTAACAGGTTTAACTGCTAAAAATACTAACTGAGCTTTTGTCTCGATAGATATGAATGCTGAAGTGAGAGCATATAAGTATTGGTGGCTTTCAAATGGCACTCTTACAAATAATTCCCATCTTCTCGCTTTGACCCATGAGGTTATTCATGGCAAAAGTAACTTACTTAAAACATTGAGAAATAAAAACAGGTTAATTTACTCATTCAGTTATGGATTTTACAATATTCATAGAAAAAATAATATTTTATTAACTGTTTATTTAAACCAAGGTGCTTCACCTTTTATTATTTGGGGGTGAATTTTGATTATTCATTTCACAATTTCCCATAAAAATCAGTCCAATCTCTCAGTTTCCTTAATCTGAATCATTCTTCAATGTTAATCATCATCATTTTTTAAGAGTAAAGCCCTTCACTTTTTATTCATTAAAACTAAACCATGAAAAATATTTCTCATTAGATTTACCGCTAATCCTGACCATTATTGAAATAAGGAATATGAGAGTAACTTAATTAAAAGCCCTAATCGTAAGTGTGGAGAAAAAGGCATTAGATTACATTTGCTGTACAAAGCTTGTCTACACAAATATACAAGGTTTCCGCATAGAAAAGCAGATAAGGGAATATTATTATATATTGGTAGTTAACCAGTAATGGTAGGTAAGGTGGATACAAGCTTCCAAACAGTGAAATGGCGATTCCCTTGCCCCTCTTAACAAAACACTACGCGACATCCAACCTTAAAACAGTCCCACTTAATTCTGAATACTGCCTTCCTCCCCAACATCCCCTATCCTGCTCTTGCACCTTCCTTATCTGCCTAACATTCTCCCCTTTATCAAAATCATCAATATCACCATTCCAATGAATTTGCTTTTCATCCATTTTCCTTCTTCTTTTTGGAGGAAGGAAAAATGCTACTTTGGCCGCGTTGGTCCAAAAACACTTCCGAGATACGTAAACCGTTCTACCTGCTCTATTTTCCCCTCCTATTTTAATGTTTAGCCTAGCCTTTTTCTTTCTGGAAAATGCCATAACCTTTGTTTTATTAATATTGATTCTCATTCCATATCTGTCGCACTGAACCTCCAATTCACTCAGCAATGCTTGCAACCCCTTGGCTGACTGGCAAACTAAAGCTTGGTCATCAGCAATCCTAACTGATTTTACAAATTTCCCACGTTCGCACACCTACCTCATTTTATGAGTTCCATCCAGACTTTCATTTCTATCTCCTGTCCTTCCAATGACTCTGTAACCATTTCCTTCATATATATGTTGAGCAGTACATGTGACAATGGACACCCTTGTCTTAATCCTCTTCCTAAAAGTGTCCATCTGTCACTCGCTCCTAAGCTGCCTGAGACATGTACAGGTTGCGGATAAGGCTCCTAACCCTTCAATCTACTTCTATTATATGCAAAACATTCATTTGTTTTCCCATTGATTTTATCAAACGCCATTGTTTTGAGAGTCAAGATAACTTTGTTCAAATTCGGTGAATGTTTACAGTAAGGTGATATGGGTCAGTCAAAGTTATGATTGTATCGTTTTTTACTTGTTCTGTCACTGTTCTGTGTTACTTGTGGAAATTATTTAGCTTACTTAGCCACGTAAAAAATCTTTAGATTTAATCGTACGTGATTTGACAAGTGTGTTTTCACCTCGAAAATAAATACTGGGGAATAATTTACGTATCTTACACTGATCGTGTAATTATATTTATTGAATGAGGGTTTTCAGACGCAAAAAAATTTAATTGATAAATAGATGGTAGTTTCATACCAGGAGAACAAATCGCCGCTCTTTAGAAACAGGGTTTTTTACTCTTTGAGCCTTTGCTAGAAGCTTCGTATATTGGCTTCCCTCGATGTTATCTTCAGCCAAAAAAAATGCTTTAAAAAATGGTCAGTCATTACGGCAGAACGTTATCCATTTCCCATAAAATTCAAAAAGTAGGTCTGCCCCGATAAAGCATATGCCTCGCGGAAAATTTCTGACACTCCCACGGAACTATTGCAGAATGCACGAATTCAACACGGGCCGTTTCCGGATGAAGCCCAACAAGGTCCATAAAAGGAGAACCGTGACAGAGATATGATTTCCCTTTAAGGCAATAATTCACCGACTTTTCCATCACGAGTGTGGAGGTTGAAAACACAAATATATTCCTCGTTTAGTTTTAACTTATGTTTTAATCCAATGAAGAAATTTCATCTTAAGAATGATCCCTTGTGGAATATTAGGAACTAATTATAATAATTTTTTAATCTTAAAAGACATTTTTCAAACAGGTGATCTCCTCGTTTCTGCTTCATTTTCTATTGAGTATTTGGCATTACGTGGATACTGAATGCATTCTCTTTTATGATCACTATTTTTTTCGTGATATTCTATTCTCATATTTTAGGGATCTCCCTGGTAGTATTTAGGTTGAAAATAACTTTAAAATAGGCTTTAATACAGCAGTAGATACACAACTCTATTTCTAATAATTAGAAATGTTGTAGTAAGAAAACGTTGAATTCAGTCTTTGAGTTAATACCTTTCTTTTAATTTTTGTTTCCTATTACTGCTCCAATTGTACATAAATGATTGAGTCTATAATGCTTAGTGCAATTATGTCAGAGTAGCTCATATTCTAGTATTTTATGCACTGCCATTCAAATACGGTTATTTTTTTATTTAAAAAAATTCCATGAATTCTCTTTTTATAATTACTCTAAATTGGAGAGAGACTGACACTGTAACATCGTCATCAAAATATCTATTTCCTTTGCTTCTTGCAGTTCAGGAGGTACAGATTGATATCTCTTATGATCTCTGCGTTTGTCGATCTTTATTTTAAGGTTCTTAAGATCTTTCTTAGATTTGTATATATTCTATCGAAAATTTTATCTATCATAACTACGTTTGGGCTGTGAGAATTCTTTGACAGCGTCCCATTGAGTAACGTTCATTGAAGATGCATTGCGTGGGATTGAAACTTTTCCTTTCCAGCCAGGATTAACGTTAATTAATGATTTGTTTTTTATCGTTTTCTGACGGAGATTGATAAACAAGACCTCAAGTTTCCGTCCCTTACTTATTATCCGTAGGAACTGCACCTACATTTATATTACTGATGGATACGTTTTACTAAATTTGACTATTTCGCTACATTTTCATGTTGATTTACCCTAAGCGTAGCATTTGTGTTTAGAAAGATATATTTATAGAATTTATCATAATTTACCAATGTTTCTGAGATTTTTTCACCTAACTCTTGTAAAAATTGAAATAGATTTTCATCAAAAAGGGGATATTGTGGAAATCCATGCCATGCGAATGATGTTGTACAAGACAAGCAAGAGAAACAGTTCTGCGGCTCCTTCGTCATCGGCTCTGTGTTATAGGATCACCACCGTTACTTCCGAAGCTGTGCTAAATCTGCCTCGCCAAGATTAGATGCATGAAGAAACCAAACTATATGCTATTCATGAAATTTGAGGAGTAGTAACGGGGAGTAACTACGTGTTTAACTTTGCGTTGCAACATAGTGGTTAGAAAGCTTGCTCTAAAACTGTTAGGCAAGCTGTAATTCTTATGGACTGATTGCTTTATCCACCGATTCTGGTATTCGCTACTTGAGGTGGATTTTTCATACTCGGATAAAGATTTAAATCTCGCTAAAATCCACCTTAAGATCAAGTTTGTCTTTAAAAAAACCTTTTGTTGTTTGCACACAGCTCTACTGCAATAACTCGTTATATTTCAAATTGGCTTCTCAATACGACACAAATGAGAATGTCAAGTTTTCTTTAGTCATCTCCATATATTTGTTGAATTTTGAGTGATTTTTTTCCAATTTCATTTACGAGTGACAGAAACATTGAGAGAAAGCAGGGAGGATCTGCGACCGCCGTCTTTCACATTTATTACCCAAGTTAAGCAATGCATTATTTTTTTTAGAATTTATGACTCCTTGTAACAGAGTTTCCGGTAAGCAAAAGTTGCTTTTAAGGCTTTTAAGGATAGCCGCCAGCATGGGGAATCGCATTAGCGTAAATCGAAAGTGCCATCCTACATTTCCGAGGCCTACTATGCCCGCCCCTTTACGGCCACTTCGTTGGCTGTTTCTGTCAGCCCCTTGCTAGCTTACATTAGAGATTCTGTACCACGCGTTCGAGATACGTCCGTGAATAATGAAACGCCTCGCGGCGGAAAATCTCTTACATCCCGAGACTTTAATTTATGCCGCATTCTTAATATTAATGATATTTATTCGGTAA
Source organism: Hetaerina titia (assembly GCA_037158775.1). NCBI lineage: Eukaryota > Metazoa > Arthropoda > Insecta > Odonata > Calopterygidae > Hetaerina > Hetaerina titia. Next base: position 64,823,197 of record CM073775.1, on the reverse strand, counting down.
TTATGCAAATATAACCTTATAATATCACTAATTTTTGCCTTGTTTCATTTTCTTGGCAATTTGATCGACTGAAGTCGACACTTTGACGTGCGTGTCAGTGAACCTTGCCAGCTTTTTTCCTTGCTTGCCATTTAGATGCTGTAAGCAAATTGGTGTAATCATGAAATGCCAATTCTATGGAAATGCATCTAGTTATAATACTCAATATATAGTATACAAAATAGTAGATAGAACCGCATTTCCTTTAATCAATGGACATCTTAAAGTAATCGAGCATCTTAAGAATATATATTTTTTAAGCCCGGAACATTATCCGATAAGATCGCAACAAAATAGTTCCTGAGTATAATAATTCAAAATATTTTGATATCATTAGTGATGAGTTAATATTAGTATTTTTTGGGAGGCGTCGGCACTCTTGTCGAAAGGCGCCAAACGGTCCGCAGTTTAACGTCCCATTCGACGGACGGCGTACTCCAGTGCGCTCCACAAAGCACCTCAAGTAGGAATCGGGATGCCACTGATAAATATTTGTTGTCTCCAGGATTTGAACCATGATATTAGCGATGGGAAGCCTTTACGTTAGCCTCCGCACCATCCCGATCCCAATTACTGATATCATGTGTCTAAAATTTGTAAGATAACTTCTTTTCCAGCTTGAAGACTTTTGACCAATTTTCACCTCAAATTCTTCGAAGTCCAAAAAATGTACTAGGGACTGCTTAGGTTCTAGAAAGTCTTTTTACTTTTGGCAATGGCAGTTACTCCCAAAGATAAGAAGCTCTTTATGTTCTATGGGAAATTGAGCGTCGTACTAAATACTGAGTCCGAAGCTTGCTAAAACAAAGGTGTACTCAAAGACCGATTTTATGTAAGTCCATTATCACTAGTACCGTTATCACTTCTAGGAACTGTTTTCTGTATGTAAAAAATCAGATCGGTATCTGATGTTCTGACAGCCAATTCATAGAGCTCGACAGGCAGCCGGAGGCCTCGTTTCTGAGATGGCAGGGTAATTCCCGCGTCGTCGGGCTACCTCAGATGTGGATTTCCTTGCTGCATTGGAGAAAATGCTACTTCCCGGATTCCTAACGCTCATCTCTTCCTTCTCCGCATCATTCAATGTCAAGAGCCTTGTCTCCTGTTTACCAGGAAGCGAAAGATAAATTTTTGCGTCCCCGTGTTCATTCAGGCCAGAAGTTAAAAAAAAATCCGTGAAATGGATGAGAGTACCCACTAATACGAGCGGTTTCCATTTAGCTCATTCGGAATGGACAGGCTTCGAAGGAGCTACATTAAGGGCGGAATACTGCGAAAATAACGGGATTTCACGGAGGATTAACGTAAGGAGTAATCTAATTAATTTGGAGGACGAGGAAAAGGTACGTAACTTCTGAAAATTTACAGTTCAACGGTGAATTCTCTTTCTAGATCCTTCCGCGTTCGTAAAGGAAATAAAAGAGTGATATCATCTTGGAACTACATTTTAGAGCTACATCTTAGACCGACATCTTAGAGCTCGTATTTCAATGTCAAATGTGTATCTTTCCTTCTTTTTTTAGTGACTTATGTCTCAATCCATGGTATTAAATGAGAAATTGAAAATCATAGTCCTTCAACACTTTTAGATTTTTATTGACTTTATATTATTGTATTTCGCTCTCTCGCCTATCTTCCTCATTTAATCGACTGTAATAGTAGATTGCTCTTTTCCTATTTACGACTCCTACTCTTCCTTTTGCGGCTAAAAATATTCATTTTAGGAAGTTAAAATCATTCTTCTACGGCACCCATTCCAATTCTCATATTCTCACCCATTGCCGTTTCTTCATCCATATTGTTTTTCAATGCCTCCGGGCATTCCTTTCTTTTCTGTACGCTTATGCTTCAACACTTCATTTCATCAACCTTCTTCCTTGTTTTAGGATTATATGATTTTCCAGAAAGAAAAGGGCTAAGCTAAACATTAAAATAGGAGGAGAAATAATAGAGCAGGTAGAACAGTTAACATATCTCGGAAGTGTTTGGACCAATACGGTCAAAGTAGTAGGGACGTAAAGAGAAGAATTGTGCTAGGCAAGGAGGCTTTCTCAAGGAGGAGGGAGTTGATGACAGGGACGTTGAGTAGGGAGGTTAAGAAAAGGCTCGTAAAAACTCTTATATGGAGCGTAGGCACGCACGCACGGCGCGGAAACGTGGTCGCTGAAGCAGGAGGATAGACATAGATTGGAGGCTTTTGAAATGTGGGTGTGGAGAAGAATGGAGAAGGTGAAATGAACCGAAAGGAAAACAAATGAGGAAGTACTAGAAATGGTGGGGGAGGAGAGGGGTTTGTTGAGAGAAATCCTATGGAGGCAGAAAAAATGGATGAAAGGCGTATTGAGCGGTAGTGGAATGTTGAAGAAGGTAATAGAGGGGAGAATGTTGGGCAAGCGAGGTAAGGGTAGGAACAGGATAGGGATGTTGGACGGTATGAAGGGAGGAAAGAAGTACACCGAGATGAAGAGGGACCTGATATAGAGTGTGTTGCGGGATTGTGTTTTCTTAGGAGTCACAAAATATTTATTTTGTAGTTGTGTCCATCCAACAACCTACCTTAACCGGTAGATTACCTTACAATAATATATAACCAAACTGTACCATATGTTTAACTCTGTACCTAAGGATGACTCTGACGCGTCGAAACTACTTTTACCGAATAAAATTGAGTCGACAGGTACATTGGTATTCTTACTTCAATAATAATAATTAATATCGTAATAGCTTGTTTACTTCATTCTTACTTATGAGCTTTCGCTTACCTTCTTGGATTATATCCCTCGTAGAATTTGAATTATAGAACATGGTAACCCAGATATCCCAAGCCTGGTTGATATTTTTTAAACTTTTGGGTAGAATTGTTAATGTGATGATCCCCCCACTGATGTTCCACAGAAAATTAATAGACTCTGACCTTTGCAATTCCTCTTGATAAAATTAGGAAAATACACAGAAACATGTTTAACACAAGCGTAGTTTTCTGAAGCCCATTAACATTTGTAATCGAAATCCTACTGGAAAATTAATCTACTCTATGCAGTTCAAGTCTGGGTTCGGTTTCATGAATTCGGTCTCAGGCTCGTAACATTTGTTCCACAAACCCTGACCTTCAGCTCCAGTTCCCCTTTATTCTTGAGTGAGCGTTTTGCAGAACTAAAATGGGACCCATCGCTCGCATGCTAGACACATAAGCTTAGGAGAATGACTGAAAGGCTCCTCCGGAAAATGGGAAGTCTTTTCCCGCCGGACGAGTGAACTCGATGAAAGAACTCCAAAAAACCAGAAATGTCCGCCCTTCTCCATAAATCGGCTCGGGCTAATTTATCCACGTATTCCCTTGCTCGCTCGCTCTCTACGCATACATTCAGATTCATAAATCACGTGAAAAATAATATCTCCCACGAACAAGGGTGCGCCTTCCCCTCCTCAAAATAAACCAGGAAAAATCAAAATATGAGCGTGTCAACCGACTCTTTAATTTATCGGCAATAACTTATTATACGCTTCCTTTTCGCTTCCTCCCGCTGCCACCGAACTAAAACCCCAGTTTTTCCAATCCCCCAGTGAAAACCCTTCACACTCTCTCCCTCTCTCTTGATCTTTCTCTCACACGGATTTTTTTCCCATTCTCGACCTCAAGTGCTCCATCTAGCTTTTATGACCTCCAGAAAAGGGGTTCGTCACCCTTCTCCCCCAAACCACCAAGAGTAGGGGGCGCACTTCACCCCCGTCACTTCCTATCGCTCACCCTCACGGCAACATAACGCCCCATATCTTTCTCACCTAACGCTTTTCCAAAGAACACCGGCCCTCACATTCCGCTCCACCGTTCTCCCTTTTCACCTGCATGTCACGTAGGGCGTGGTATGAGTGCCAGATAGAGTGCGTTTGTGCGTTCGAATAAAAGTCGGCATGGAAGGGAGGGGTGGGTCGATTGGACAGGAGAGGTGGGGTAGAGAGACGATGAAGCTGAGAGGTTGGAAGGCGCACACTTGAAAGAGGATGAATTGCGTGTGGCTTTCTTTGCTTCCAATCAAATCACAAATAGTCCCAATCACTAGGTCAGGGTTTGACAAACCGTGTTCTTTAGATGTTTCTTTCTTGGGGTTCTTCGAGAAACCAAGCACGTGTGACAGTATGGAGGCTGTTAACATAAGCATCTCTATAAATCTTCTCTGAAGGAGGTTAACACATGCCATGAAATCGAAGTAAACCCATGTTATTGTTTCTCACCTCTGGTGTAGAGTTCCGTGTAAAAAACATTTTTGTGTGTGTTTAACGCGGATTCTCAAAACTTTTGAAATACACTGCTCTTTGTCAATCAGTCGTTCAGTATAAAATAGCTTCCTGGAATTTTTTTTTGTTCACGTTGCAAATGATTATTATCCTTTTCACTCCAGAGAATTAAAAGTCAGGGATCTATTTTAAGCTAGTGGGAAAGGAAAACTCCAATAATTTTTAATAAGGGTAAATTTTGTGCAAGGAATATTTTGCTCTTTTTCAAACTAGGAAATGATTTATCGTTATTTCGTATCGCGGCGGCTTATACACTACGCAATGCCCACAGGATATTGTTATTTTAAGTAGGTACTAAACTGTATCCACCTACCACCTGAAATCTCACTTCGTTTTAGTTAACTTAATGCTGTTGTACATGGGTCTAACGAGAATTGGCCATCAATTTCACTCTCAGAGCTCAAATTCTAGAAACCATTCCTCCCTTAATTTCAACTGAGCAGGTACTTAATCGTATGTCGTGCCATAGCGTTCCACAGGATAGGAAAGGCACAGTATTCTCTACTCATATCTGCACCTTTCATGATTAGTAGAGCAACGCCGAGACGATTCCCTTTCCATTTACTATGATATTAAATAACTCGGCATATATTTTTATTTTAAAATTTAAGCTCGCTTGCTTTTTATGCAAATTTCTTAGGTGCATATTAGTAGAGAGATGTCAAAACAATGAAAGTTTAAAAGAAGAAACCAATGAAAATTGTCGGGAATAACCAATTGCTAAAACCTATGAAAGAAAATACGTAAATTTTGCAATAACCACTATAAATATTCAGTCCCAAATCTAAAATAATACTATTTATTTCTTTTGCTTTTTTTACTCAGATTGCTTTTGGAATTTATAATTTTTAGATAGAATATTCAAGTGCTAGTTGCAAATCTAGTTAGAGCTCAAGGGTTAGGCTTAAGTTTAAAAAGATAATTACAATCAGCATTTAAGTGTTAATGGCCATTGTGTAAACTATTATGATTCGACCGAAAAAAGAGCTAGCCAGGCTTAGAACTATTTAAAGATGACATGAAATTTGAGTGATATCTAAAGAATTAATATGATTAATATGTATTAACTGAAAGAATTTTACTTTGAAATATTATATCCTGGATTTCATGGGTCTTGACCGGGAAAATGAATTTTTCCGTGTCATTTTTATTCCATAAAATTCCCTACCATTTGGGTGATTGTGCAAATGAGATGGTTCATGTTTGACAATTTTAAAAAATTTTACTTAAGGTCGCTGGGTGGCCTAAGAAAGAAAAACGGCGCCAGTATTAGTCTACTCTTAATGATAGGTGCCAAGGGGTCCACAATTCAACAATGATAGATTGGTTGTAAAATTTAGGACACCTTCTACCCGGGTTCACAAGTATTCATTGAATCGGGTTCTCCACACGTCTCCTAACCCGAAAAGCCAAACACCAGGTGAAAGTACCAGTTGGAACTTGTTGGGCGTGGTTATGGGGTTAACATATCGCTAGGATATAGGCATAGTCCATCGAAACCATTTTCTTTGGAAAAAATGTTTTCCCCGATTAGTAAAAACTCTTTATATATATTCAATAATGAACTATTAATACAGTAATGTTATCACAGGCAAAATTTTCATTAATGACAGAACAAGAAATTGTTCCAAAATAAGTAAACTTTGAAATTTATTTGCCTACCCAATTGAATATGAGCTTAAAGGATTTTCGTTGTAAGCCAAGGACTATATATCACTGAATTTCCTTTCAATAGGTTTCTCTTTTCGCAACCGCGACCGGGAAAAGAGGGGAATATCCATGTATATAGGCGCTCATAATTCATTCGGAAATATTTTTTTCCTTTGACTTACGGCCATAAACGAAACACTCCCACTTGCTGAAATCGACCAGAATTAACTTGTAAACAAATAAGTATTCAGTTTCTAGGTTAAAAATGAATGCAATATATATCTGTCGAATTTTGGGTGTGGAAATTTAAAAAAAGATATCTTGAGGTTCTCATAAAAATGATGAAGCCAGTAGCTATGAGTAGCTGAATGTAAGCCATATTTGAAAGAATATTCATGGTGTTCGTCTTAGGGTGATATATGGTACAAAATCTCTTAAAATGCTTTTCAGATTTTATTGACCTCCAATTACATTTTATAACACTGCAAAAGACGTCATTAAAACCGCGGTAAACCGACACCTTTGTTCTTCCTTTAAGTCACGTACTCCCTCTACACTTCTAGTTTAACGCTTTTCGAAAATAAATCATATTAATTTAACAAAGATTCAAATAATTGTTGATACGATTCTCTTACAATTCCTTGGAACGGAACCCTCTCTTGTCGCCATTTTTTATTTCAAATGATATCAGTTGTAACTTGGTATTGTATATTAGTTTCTTATGTATTCTATTTTTATCTCTGTTGTTTCCAAAGCAAATATTAAAGAGCATGAAGGGGACTAAAATAAAATAAGGACGTGGGGGTGGACAATCTTCCCGCGGAACTAATTTAAGGTTTAGGAAAAAATGGGAAGAGGAGGTGTTTTTATGGACTGATTCGCAACAATTATAAAGGGCGGTATTTGACCGGAAGATTTCGTCAGATAAGTGTAAGTTGCTGTTGCAAAAAGGTTCATATATATGTGAATAAAAGAACAATAAGTTTTATTTCGCACGCAATTAAAGTGGTTCTAATGATCATCTATAAGAGTGAATGGTTTCGGCAGGGAAGAGAGGGCATTTATGGAAGAAATCCAAGGCAGGTAGGAAAGATGGATGCAGAAAATTTTGATTGGCAGTGGAATGTTAAAGACTGTGATGGAATGGAAAATATAAGCCAATCAATTAAATGTTAGGAATAGGGCTTAGTATTCTGTAATTTTGCTGCCCTAATATTCAAAGTTCCTACTCTAACTAAGTTGCTTTTCTGCTCCTTCGTCTTCTCACCTGCTGCTGTCGGTTTTCCTCTGCAAGGGTTTCGTGGGATGACGACTGTGGAAGCCTTGCCTCCCCCGCTGCCGGGCACGACACACGGCCGCTTGGGCCGAGTCCCGCAGTTGCCAGGACTCAATTTCTCTCTTGCGTCCATCATTTTGCTTGGGAGTAATAATTGAAGTGGTTTGCCGTTGCCTTCCTTTATAGTGTTTTTAACGTGACACCATCACTTAATGGCCACCCCACTGGGGTCAGACGCCTTTGCAGCCGCCTCACTGAGGAACAGACGCCGCTTGAACTACCTTTAGTCTGGCTCCTAACCTTTGACCTATCTGGCATGGGTGACCCTACCAGGAGCAATTATTATTTCTCCCGCAACCACAGCTTTAGGGGTCATCGGAATGCGCAAGGCCTCCACCACGTTAAGGTAGTTGTCCATTGGGGGGTTTCTGCCCATATCCATTATAATTCAAAGTAATCTGTCTTTTCCACGATTTAGATTCGGGAAGAAGTTTTTTTGCTAATTTAACCTGTATTGCTTTAAATTGTTTCTCCCAATATAATCCATGACAGCAGTTAATAAATTAAATAAAGTTTTATTCAACCATCACAGCTCAACTTCAACAGTTAACTCTTTTGGAAACATCGCGATAGGTTATGTCGCAATGAACTGGGAAATATACTAGCCATTTCATTTTAAATAGTTTGTCAATTTCTAGAAAAGTGGTTTCGTGAGAGGCAAGGGACTCCCCTTGTGGTTCGTATAAGATACTGTTAAGTATACTTTAAGATTCGCTGTTTTAACTCCTTATATCCTGCTAATATCTTGGCTGTAATTGGAAATAACCTGTTAGCACTCGATTGACCCTTAGACGTGGCGATAATAAATTCAGGGAAGAGAGGTAAAAGTACAATGAACAATGTAGAAGAGTTTACGTAAGGATTACGTAAAAAATAAGGCCATTAGTTCGTTTCTCAAGCTTAAGCCGATGGGCGACTGGAGCAAACTGTCTATGAGGGTCACATATAGATAAGGAGGTGATCGTTATTTCAATAAATCGAGAGGAAGCTATAGACTTTTTACTATGGTGAATGTTTATTGCAGTGTGTTACGTTTAGAGCTTGCTTAGGCGTTTTATAACATTTTTATGTTTTCTGCCTCAATAATATGAAATTATGGACCTGTCAGTAATATTAAATTACTTTATATTCAGCTTCTCTATGATTTTCTCACAATCACATCTAGTTCTTAAGACTTATTTTGTTGTGTATTTGTATTTTTTTGACTTTAGTTTGTCTTTGGCCTGACATACTCGTTGAGCGGGTTTAGATGTAATGTGCATTTTTGTAAGTTTTATTTTTAATTTGAACGGATCAAGTTAAAGAAGTAATTACTTAAATCAAATGAGGCATAGCTATCAAGTTTTCGGATTTTTATATCAAGAAACATTTCTCCCTGTAGTTAGTGTTGAACATTTAATGCGATTTTAATATTTTTTCAGGGGCCAATCTTTCCATTCTAAATCTTCCGCTTCTGTTTTTAATTCTTTTTCATTACTTCCCAAATGACTTCGTTTGAATAATTCTTAAACGCTTTTCCAGTCTCCATTGTTGCAACTAGTCCTACCGAGGAGCACGAGTACTTAACTAAAATGTTCGTTTTTTTAAAGTGACGACGTTCCGGGTACAAACTTTAACGCGTCACGTTCGTCTCTCTTTTCAGCCGAAGCGCATTGCTAGAGATGTTTTCTTCCTATGTGTGGCACAAAGGCTCACCCTGACCTTAATTGAAGGAGGAGCTTTCCTTAAAGCCGAAAGATTTTCCTGAATGTAGACGTCTCACGGGTAGAATTCCTAAGTAGATATCCGAGGTATGATCTGATCAGAATATTATGATGAAATTTATTGGGAGCATTTCAAACAAGTAATCAGCGTAATACAGTGATGATATTTCAATTAATTACGTCCCTGCTAATACGTATATGGATAAAAGAAAAACAAAAGGATAAATGAAAAATAAATTTGACTATAATTGCAAAACTATGAAGAGTTTATCTCGTGATGACTTTTTTAAACCAGATGGAATGTTTTCTGTTTGAAATTACGTATAAAAATGTGTGTGTGAGTGGTTCTTCGACCAAATGTTAGAAATTCTCCTATTAAGCAATATTCAACTTTGGAATATTAATAAAGACAAGTTCAAATTCTGCTGACCAGAAGCCAAAGAAATCATCCGAAGGTTTGTTTGAAATGCCAGGAGACAGCTCACAATGTACCAAAAAATAAACGGTTTGTGAAATTCGCACACCATGTTAGAGTGGGAAGATATTTATGCCGCCCTGTGGTTTCCCGTGAAGGGAATCACTCGAAAAATCATATACCAAAAAAAAAGTATACAAAATAGTGAAAGAAATTACGAGAGGTGAATTCCAGAAGTAAACAATCAATTATACATTACCCAGAATAATTTGTCAGTCTGATGAAGTTTCTCAAATTCAAATAATGAACCAAAAAACAATACATTTAGCGATTATCAATTCCGAGAGAAATATGTGTCTGAAAAAAATCCATATTCCTCAATCCCTATAATATCTATTCTTAAGTAATGTGTGAATGTTCTTTATAGGATTTTTGGCCGGTGGCATTATTCTTATTATCGGTTTTCTACCGCTTGAGGTAGGTTTTAGATGGAAACAAGCTACCAGACGGTACAGCGACAATTCCCTTGTCTTTCTTAACAAAATACTGCCCTACATCTAACCTTACATTAGGCCCCTCTTCAATTCTGCATATTTCCTCCCTCCCTTCTCTCCGTCCAAAATCCCTATCTAATTTATATTCCTTCTTTGCTTGTCTAACATCCTCCTCTCTATCATAGTCTTTAGTATCGCATTGCCCATAAAAACACTCTGCATCCAGCTTTCCTGCCTTTTTTTTCCTCCCAGCAATCCATTCTACTCCACCGCACTTCCTTGCATATTTTCCTTTCGGGCCACTTTTCTTTTTCCAACCTTCCCCACACACTTATTTCAGAAGCCTTCAATTTATGTCGTATCATGCTTCAATAACCACTTTTCCGCACCGTAAAAATAAAACACCGTCCTCAATGAGTAAATTTATTAACTACATCCTCCTTGTGAAAGCTTCTTTGTCTAATGTATTTCTTCTCCTTTTGTCCCTAATAAAGCGTCTCTGAGCAGCCTAAGAGATGTACAGGTTGCGGATAAGTCTATCCCTCCAAACTACTCCTTTTTTCTACGATACATTGATTAGTTTTCCCAATTCACTCAATCAAATGCCTTTTCAAAATCTACGAAACAAACAAATACGTCCTGATTTTATTCTATATTCCTCTCTAGTAGCCTGTAAAAGCTCTTCCTCCCACCTTTCCATAAACCTTCAATTAGATCCATGAATGTAAACAAAAAATGCTGAGACCGTAAACTTGATTGGCACTAAGTGATGAGAAAGAAAAGGAGGAAGACCACACACACAAAAGCCAAAATAAATAATACAAATAATAAATAATAAAACAAACTTACAACCACTCGATCACTAGGGTGTGTTACGAAATAACTGTTACTGTGACTGTTAAAATCCATTATTATTCGCGATTATGTCCTCTAAATGATTTGATACCCTATCGACTTCCTTCTACTAATGATATTGCTTAGTAGCACGTATAGTTGGACAATCACGAAGTTATCCTCAGCGTTGTCCTAACTTTACAAGTTCCTATTCTAACTAATTCGCTATTTTTCTACGGCGTCTCTTCTGCTGCTTTCGGTTTTCCATTGCAAGAGTTTCGTGAGATGACGTCCGCAGAAACCTTGCCTCTACCACTCTCGGGCACGGAACACGTGTTGTGTGATGGTTGGCTTTAAACAGAAAATGGAGATTTTTTCACCGTCAGTCTTATTTTTCTATTCATTCTTTCGACATTGGATGTGGGTGAAAGGCTGTGGAATAATGAAACTCCATAGTGAGGAACTGTTATGGCGAAGACAAAAACGGATAGTGGAAAGATCAAGAAATTTCAGGCCAGAAGAATGATAAATGTATGTTAGTGAAATTAGAAGTTAATGAAAGTTATTGAAAGAAGTGAACACAAAGGTAATAGGCATTACCTTTGTGTAGTTTGGACAGGATATAAGAGGAACAACTGGAAAGGAAGGGAAAAATTGTTTGTATGCATGATAAAGTCATCGTTTTTCATATTTTACAGGAATTGCGTAAGTTGTAAGAATATATTTAGTACCTGGCTATCTACAATACAGTTAGCGTTTGAAATTTTAACGTCCATCGTCTCTCGTTATTCAAAGTCGTCAGTTTTTCAATGAAACATATCGCAGTAGCGATGAATGCCACTTTTTAAGATGGATATAAATGCGAGGAGTGTCTCTTGCGGCTTTTCCTGAGAGAAAATACTCACTCCAATCCCGGCCAATTTCTTCGATCCGCGGTCCTTTTTATCTCCTAACTTACTCGCCCCCGGAATAAGGGAGAGCACCACAGCCAGCTCTCACCCGCGTCTCCTCTCTTCCGACCAACCCCTCGTTTCATCTCGCGCACGGTCTATCCGTCATCTCTCCTTTCTACGCGTTGATGTTTTATTTGGTCTCGGGCGGGAAGTCGGTAAATTTATAATCTTGCACTCGACTGAGCTGGGCAAATTTCTGAGCCTGTTGTTGCTCACTCTTTATCACTATCATTCACGTCGGCTGTCCCCACAAATCGTAATTGCCTTTCATCTGTCGCAGCCTTCTGGCTAAGCATACTTCGTTGCGCCCTTTTGGTCAGGGCACAGTCAAAACACCGACCTACCTATCCTATCCTGGCTTCCAAGTTTAATTCACTCACTAGAATGGGACACTTTTTTCACCGCCACAGACTGCTTGGTTTGCTACTGTGAAAATTATATACTAAAGCAGCATATTTTGGACAATATCCATAATTCACTGTAAAAGTTTCATCCCTTATTTAATATATACAGTTTGTGCACGTGGAATGATGGAATTTTCATATTTTCCTATTGAAAGCATTGCTGTTTACTTGTCTACACAAATGAGGTAATGCATTTACCATTTAATTGTTCATATATTAAAAATATATCTTTTTATCATCATATTCATTTTGCAATTTGAAAATAAGGGGAATAAATTAGAAGAGTTCAGAATCTAAAGCTTCAAACGAATTGTGACTTATAAATGAAAAGTCATCTTGGGTATTCACAGTTATTTGTAAATGTGAATTCAAATTTAATTTTGTGTTAGAATCGAATTGGAATGGTTTAGGAAACAAACTATTGTAGACTTCTTTATCATACAGGTGTAAAAGGTCTAATCATAACTTAGGCTTGAGATCTTATAAATGATATCATGAAGGCTTTAATTAATAAGAAATTATCGATCCTTATTGTTGCTTGAGTGTAGCTCACGGTGAAATTTCTTATAATAGCTAAATGTTAATTTTCTTACATTTTCTTTTAGCTATGATTAATATGAAGCCTCATCATTCTTGTCTACTCTTTCTTTTCCCAACTCATACATAGCTCTCTTGAGACATCGCTTTTGGAACGTGGTTGCAGAAAAATCTTGATAAATATTTTCCAGCGGTCCGTTTATTGCGCGACTCCTCAGGCTGACCCCAAAGTGATGACGTACATGGAACTAAGATATGGAAGTAGATGGCCATGATAAGGCTCATCTTTAGCTTTATTTCTGATTACTGAAGATGTCCAAAGACCGCGGTGCCCGTGATTTAAATACTGTTTTGGTATTTTAGTGTTATCTCAATTGCAAATCCAGCATAAATATTGAAAGCGGCGCTACAAGTGCGGTGTCTGCTTATCACGTCTGCAACTTTTATTTTAGATATTGCTCAGTTCATTCGTTCTTTTTGGGCTGGAAATTTATCTTTCACCGCAAGTTCTTTGATCATGAAATAGTACTCATCTGGGTTTCGTGTTTGAAAGATAAAGCAGTCACTCGAAAAAAATTCTCTTCTAAGTAACTGCTTCTTAAGTGTTGAAAAAAGATTTAGGATATTTTCTCGCTGTAATGACGGCTGTCAGAGAGGAAAATCAATTACCCTTCGATATAATTAATAAATTGTTTGGGTGCCACTGTGTAGGTACTAACTAGGTAGCCCACGAGTGATCTGCGGAACGGGGGATTTTTTTCCCTCCCGCTAATCCCTTGGCTGTTTTAAGTATCCGGTAATTTCGTGAAGCCGACTGGCGCACAAAACGGTCGACAAGGAATAAATGCCGCTGCTCGCAACATGGAAAATACAATTTTTCATTTTACCCCGTTTCGCTACCGCTTGTAATCGTAGCCGCTTCTTCGCCTGCAATTTTTTCTCTCTTTTCCTCTCACGGCGATTTGCGATTTTCTGCTTGTTAACGGCCTCGCTTCTCTCTTGTTAGGGAACGGAATTTTTCGTTCTGTCTCCACGTCCGATGTCCCGCTTGCTTCCGACAGGCTCTCTCTTCCCCATACCAATGGAGCAAAGCCTTCCGTGCAGAAAAAACAAACAAACCTTATCCTCCTCCTTCTGGAGCTTATGCTATCTTCATCATTTGGAATCGCGCGCAGTTTAGATGGATGCAGAGAGGTTATGTTCAGGAATCAGAAAGAGTTAAGGAAAAGAATTTATGGGTCCACTCAATTGCTACTGTCATGACCCCATGTGAACCAAGGCGACCAATCAATGGATGCACGCCATGATTAATAAGGTAATGAAATTTAACGTACGAATGTTTTGAACCGAGATGACGTTTACTTTTGAAGTTCCACTCTTTAAGTGAGTGATTTCATTAAATTAGTTAGACGTTAAAATTCCCAAATTCCCAAACAGTTGATGCATATGAAAAAACGCTTTTTCAGCACCTGTTCTCAGGAAGAACTCGAATAAAGAATATTGCAGTTAACATTTTACAATAACCTTTCGAGACGTGGTACAAGACCTTACGTAAAACTGGGTGACACTAGTGAGTAAATGAGTGGGATCAATCTTGGTCAATTTCCTTGTGAGTGTCTTTGTATTCAATCTTGCATTACAAAAAATAGGATTTAGACACTGATGTAAATCAGCAGTTCTCCTACTGCCTGATTGAGTCGAAATTTTTGAGAAAATTCCATTGTTTGCCATTTTGAATATACAATTGGAAAAAATCTCGGATTGTATGATTGCCTCGGAGGCACAAAGACTTAAAAGACATTTTTATAGGTACCAAGGCCACAAATCTCCACGAGAATCTTACATGCAGTAATCAGTAGTTATTTTAAAACTAACTTGAAACCGTTTCTCCGTTTTCGTCCTTGATTTGGCCGAAATTTGAATCTTTGAGCATGAGCTTCAAATTGTGATGAATAAAACATATGCACAGTTTGCGTGCCAGCTGCTTCAGTGAGGACGCACTCCGAAGGTCTATGAGTAGTCCACATGGAAGAAGAAACCTTCCCTTCTGAATAACTCGACTTAAAGGAGCTGAATATTTGCTTTATATTTCCTATAACTAACAATAATTTTTTGCTTTAAAATTCACTCACTTCCGTTATCTCCTGCATTTCTTGAGTCCAAGAATTTCTATGTTCTCGTCTAGCCTTGGATGGTAACTATTATTTTATTTCTTGCTCATTTGGAACGACCGTTATGCTCTCATCTGTGGTGTGCACAAAATATCCTGTATCCATCATTAAAGTAAAGTTAATTTAAGAATCATATTATTACACACTTAAATATTCTATAAATCAAAAAACCTTTGGGAAATTCCGAAATTTATATTCACTCGCCTACGTGCACATTATTATTCCATATTTTTTTAAGTTTACTAACCTACAGGGTGAATGGAGACTATTTTTTAGTTTAATACCATACCACATTTACTATCAGAATGAAACTTTTTTTACCTGTTCAATGCAATTTGAATTCTCTCCAATATCTTTGTTCTGTCAATTTAAGCACCATACTTTTTCCTTGCAGAAAAAATGTATGAACTACTATTGTTCTTCACTTTTCTACACTTATTAGATCTAACAAGGTACCCGACAGTGAAATTACTTTCAGTGTCTTTATGAGAGATCTGCAAATCGGTTTTTTCTTAGGCAAGCAGTTTCTGTTGGTAATCTGCTCACGCTCGCTTCCTGACACTAAGCACAAGTATATCGATGCTTAGATCTTCGTTCAAGCTCCTTTACACTTAGTTCCTTCGACGCTGAAGGTAGTGCGAGCCGTTGCAGGAGAGCATTAGAACAAATTCGCTCTCTCCAAGGCTCGAAGCGATTTACTTCAAATTTCCTAGGTTGCCGGAAGAACTGATCAATAAGAGTTGTTGTACCTTTGGAAAAAAATTTTCAATTTGTCTGAAAGTATTCATGTGAAAAATAATGAAGAATGAATTTAACTAAATCGATCTATTTCGTCCTATTTCATTAAATGTTCACGTTGGAAATGAATGCTTGCGGGACGATTTGCGTCGGTTATTCCCGATGGTAAATAATATGGGAAAGTTGTATGCCCTTGAAAAAGGTAAATTTTAAAAATAGTAGTCCAGTTACAGTACTAGAAATGGTGGGGGAGGAGAGGGGTTTGTTGAGAGAAATCCTATGGAGGCAGGAAAAATGGATGAAAGGCGTATTGAGCGGTAGTGGAATGTTGAAGAGGGTAATAGAGGGGAGAATGTTGGGCAAGCGAGGTAAGGGTAGGAACAGGATAGGGATGTTGGACGGGATGAAGGGAGGAAAGAAGTACACCGAGATGAAGAGGGACCTGATATAGATTAGTGTACTAGGTGGGGAGTCACAAAATGTTTATTTGATAGTTGTGTCCATCCAAAAACCTACCTTAACCGGTAGATTACCTAATAATAATAATGTGTTAAAATACCGAAAGGAAAACAAATGAGGAAGTACTAGAAATGGTGGGTGAGGAGAGGGGTTTGTTGAGAGAAATCCTATGGAGGCAGGAAAAATGGATGAAAGGCGTATTGAGCGGTAGTGGAATGTTGAAGAAGGTAATAGAGGGGAGAATGTTGGGCAAGCGAGGTAAGGGCAGGAGCAGGATAGGGATGTTGGACGGGATGAAGGGAGGAAAGAAGTACACCAAGATGAAAAGGGATCTGATATATATTAGTTTGATAGGTGGGGAGTCACAAAATGTTTATTTGATAGTTGTGTCCATCCAAAAACCTACCTTAAACGGTAGATTACCTAATAATAATAGTCCAGTTACATTTATAATATTATTTAGGATATTATACGTATGTCTACAAAATGAATGTTTCCTGTAACAACATATTGATGTCTAAAGATTTATTGCTCTTATTTTCTAAATTACGGTAATTGCACAGCAGTCACCAGTTTGAACTGGCAAAAAATATCCTTTTAAAGATTGCACCCGAGTGATTTTGTCTCTAGGCGAAAACTTCGGCTTAGGTTTCACCACTTTTTTTCACTTTCACCACCAAAAGTTTCGTCCGGAAAATAAGTGTACTGAGCTCAGGAAAAAAAATTATTACACTTTTACATATCTTAAGCTAATATTCCTCAAAATAGGACCCTTGTGAGTCGATACACTTGTTCCAGCGGCGTTCTCATTCCTGGAACGCTCCCGCGAAGGCATCTTCGGGAACCTCTCGAAAACACGTCGTCACGGCCTCTTTGACGGCGTCCAAAGTCCCGTATCGCCTTCCTTTCAAACTCCTCTTTATCTTCGGGAACAGAAAGAAGTCCGGGCTGTAGGGCGGGTGCGGCAGCGTTGCCATGCCGTGCTTGGCCAAGAAGTCCGACACGACAAGCGCGGTGTGAGACGGCGCATTGTCTCTCAGGTTGTCAGTCATACGGTTGATCGCTGGCCGGACGCGGGCGACTCGTTTTCGAAGCCTGTCGAGCACTTGGACGTAAAATGCAGCATTTACAGTTTGTCGTTCAGGTACAAATTCGTAGCGGACGACTCCCCTTTTGTCAAAAAAAAACAATGAGCATCGCCTTGATCCGAGATTTGCTCATGCGAGCTTTCTTTTGACGGGGTGATGATGGGGTGTGCCACTCCGCACTTTGTCTCTTTGACTCCGGGTCGTACTCAAAGACCCACGTCTCGTCACCCGAAACAACGTCCTCTAAAAAATGTGGATCATTTTTGCAGTGATCCGCAAGTTGTGTCGCGATTTCCAAACGACTGAGTCGTTGATCATTACTGAGCACTTTCGGCAGCAACTTTGCACAAATTTTTCGCATCTGTAATTGGTCCCTAATAATCTCGTGCACTATTGTTTTTGGCACATTACACTGCTCTGCTATCATCCGAACACTAAGACGACGATCAGAGTTCAGTACATCGCGAACTTTTCGCAATTTTTCGTCGGTGAGTGTCGTTGATGGGCCTCCAGGCCGTTGTTCGTCGTCGACCTCTTCTCTGCCCTCCACGAACATCTTGTGCCACCGAAAGATCATGTTTCTGGACATGGCTGACTCCCCGTAAGCCTGTTTAATCATACCGACAGTTTCGGTAGACGATTTCCCAAGCTTTACCGCAAATTTGATGGAATAACACTGCTCTAAAAACGTCGGCATCGCGTTCCGTGACGTGGGTCGAGCGTGGAGGTTCGCGTTAACAGAGCTCCTCACTACACCACAGCTCAGAGCCGACTGCCTTTTTCAGCGTCGCTTGCCAACATACCCCCCTCCAATCGCAGCTCGTCAGAGCGGTGCTGGGCGCGCCTGGAACGGCGGGAAAAAATCAGTACACTTATTTTCCGGACGAATCCTGTATATACACTTGGATGAACGATAGGTGTGAACTCGCTGCTCTTCCGAGAGCTCCTTAAGCCAATGGTTGAGGCGAATGAAATTTTATAGGTGATAGGAGAGAAACCATTAACACTTTTTTAAGTGGTAGGATCACTTAAAAATTTCTCCTCGAGTATCTCACGTGACATTTTTCGTGTAAAGTGCCACGCGACGGTTGAGAACAGAGTGTAATTATTTTTAATAAAATTTCAATACAGTGAAAAGTAAGTCAATATGAATTCCTATTATCGATCCCGGTAGCCATCTGCTTGATCTGATTTTAAAGAATCCCTTTATTTCCCATTCTCTCATACATATATCACATACTCTAATCCATTTCTTTTTTCACCTCGTCAGGGTTTTCCCCTTCCCTAATGCGTCCTCTCGCAAGCGTTGTTCTTCATGTATTCACTTCGGATTGGAATAAGTAGTTCATAAGTTCTAAGCATAATCCTCATAATAAAACGACAGAAAATGATTTTTCAGAAAGACCAGTTTTGCAAGAATTGGCAAAAATCTATTTTAATCATAATAATATATAAATAGTGGGTCGCGGTAGTCCAGGGGGTAGAGCGTTGGACCACTAACCGGAGAGTCCCAGGTTCGATTTTCGCGCAAGACACTCTGGGCACCTGCAGCACCCAAGCTATGTGATTTTTTCGGGTACCAGATCTTCCTGGGAAACCATAACCGGCACAAGGAAAGGAACTGGGCCCCCTACCCTGATGTATGAATATTCACTCGCCGTTGGGCTTAGTACCGTGTGAACTCTATCTTCACCTGCCAAACCGACCTTCGGGTTGAATACTGTGTTTATGGTTTTTTATGATTAATATATAAATCTGAAAATTAATTAGCTTGTTTGTTAGAGGACACATCACTC
Organism: Hetaerina titia; assembly: GCA_037158775.1. Taxonomy (NCBI): domain Eukaryota; kingdom Metazoa; phylum Arthropoda; class Insecta; order Odonata; family Calopterygidae; genus Hetaerina; species Hetaerina titia. Next base: position 64,804,284 of record CM073775.1, on the reverse strand, counting down.
TAAGACGGTACGAAGTATGGACCTCTCGTTGTTTACATAGCTAGGGTAAAAATTCACAAAATATCAGGCTAGGTCCGATTTGGATGTCAAACTGTTGCATTATTTATATGCATCATGTGTCATCCACAAACTTATATTTTGTTTTATGCTGATAGCTGAACCAGCGAGTTGTATATTGTAAATAGCCGCTGGAAAATCTTGATAGTCTGGGATTATATCTTTAAAAGTTATAATTTTAAAAATGCATTGTTTTTTTCGGTAAGGTTGTACAGGGAAATTACTTCTTTAAGAGTCAACTTCTACAGTTATTCTGTTAATTTTTCCGAATTCAGTGTGCATTATTCCCAACAAAATCGCATTAGTCCAAAGCGTTTTCAAAATCGTCTGCCCAGAGACGAAACCGTGATGACGAAACTGCCCACGTACAAAGAAAGCATATAAAACCAATTAAATCCAGCTGTACGGATAACTTGGTCCAGCGAATCCGGGCATAGCTGCGAGTAGTTTATAATCAGTATGCTAAATATTGTTACGTTTCATAATATTTTATATATCTCTTGTATGTCTACATCTGTACGGAAATAAAACCTACAAAACTGAAACTGAAACCGAGTCCCTCATCTTCGACCTGAAGACGCCGAATGAAACTTCGGCGAACCTGTTGTCAGTATTAAACAACAACGCAGTGAAACCCGAGAATGCAGAATCCTTCATTGCTAAGTGAAGTTGAAATTAAGTGTGGCTGATATGGGATGAGAATTAATATTAATAAAACAAAGGTTATACGATTTTCCAGAATGGAAAAGGCTAGGCTAAACATTAAAATAGAAGGGTAAACATTATACCAGGTGGAACAGTTTACGTGTTTTGTACCGACACTTCCAAAGTAGTGGACATATAAGGAGAAGAATTTTGTAAGCCAAAAAAGTTTTCACAAGGAGGTTGGACTTAATGGAAGTAAGGATGTTGGAAAAAGGCTCGTTAAAATATTGATATGGAGCGTAGTTAGGTACGACGCGGAAACGTGGTCACTGAAGCAGGAGGATAGTCGTAGATTGGAGGCTTTTGAAATGTGGGTGTTGTGAAGTGAAGGTGAAGTGAACAAAAAGGAAAACAAATGAGGAAGTGCTAGATATAGTGGGGGAGGGATGGGATTGATGGTGCAAATCATAAGGAGACAGGAAAAATGGATGCCGAGTATATTTGCTGGGAGTTGAAAACCGTGAAAAAGGGGAGAATTTTATGTGCATGGGGAAGGGGCAGAAGTAGGATAGAGATGCTGGACAGAATTTATTTATTTTAAATTATTCCGAACACAGCATTTCGCCCTTTGGACACACACATCGGACAATCGGAAAGCACATCGGACTTTGGACATTACATGACAATTTTACAATTGCATACATCCAAGGCCTAGGTGGAGGAAAAACCACTTTGGCGGGAGTTGAACCCGCGACCTCTGTGTTGCTAAACTGGTCGATTACCCAAAAAGATCCACTTTCAATATGCTTTCATTTAAGAAATGACGCTATATATGGACCTTAGATCGAAAAAATAAACATATTTGTATGAGATTCATCTCTTTCATTCTTCAAGGTACAATATTCACTCGCAACCCATATTTTCTATGTCTACAAAAACGATAACATGCATAACCTTCAAACCTGTCAAATATTAATGCCAACGATTTTTTGGGCTAGATGCTTTATAAACTAATTTCATCAATATCATTCACCGATTTTTTTTATTTTTCCACCAAAGATTTTTCATGTCATAGAAGGAATGGTGTTCCTTTAGTTTAATGCAACAATGAATTATACAAAATGCTTCTTGTCTCTTGTGTATATGCAGATATTATTATTAGGTAATCTACCGTTTAAGGTAGGTTTTTGGATGGACACAACTATCAAATAAACATTTTGTGACTCCCCACCTAGCAAACTAATCTATATCAGGTCCCTCTTCATCTCGGTATATACAGATATATTATATCTAATATTGGTATTCCCTCCCTTCGGCTGTTCTTTAAATAGCATCCATCCATTGGTTCATTAATTTCAATAAACAACTTTTTTGTGGATAAACTTAATGGATATCAATGACGGGGGACAAAAATGAAACGTGGATTCTTGCTCATTCGGAGCATACGTATTCTATTGTGATGGAGGACGCTGCGCTCCGAAATAAATTCCCTGCCCCATCTATTTCCTAACCTCATCCCAGATCTACTGAACCCACCCTCTTCTCCCCCATCCCTCATGAGTTAGTATCTCTGCCTCCCTTTCTCTTTCATTCTTCGTCTACTTCTCTCTCTCTCTTTCTATCTCCTTTGCAACTCCTCGCTATGATTTATTAAGGCGACCCTCATTAAAGGCTAAATGTCGACCTCCGCGATCCCATCCCCTCAAAGTACAGCGGAATTTAGAGCGTAGTCCCTACAACTCTCCCTCCCTCACTTCCCCTCTTCCCTCCCATCCCACTAGCATCTCTCTTCGATACCTCCCCGCCCCCTGAACTCTCACGAATAACTATTAATGAGAGAGCGACCGAGGAGTGGGGGGCGGGAGGGGAAAGGGAGAAGATAGTTCAATTTTAGACAGGCACGGGTGCCTGCCTCGTTTCTGGGTCAAGTAGTTTAAGTCTTAGTCTGTGAGTGGCGTGCGCATTAAAGACACGATTGAGCCATTGGGTTGTGAAGCCCTTTTCCCTTAGCCGTCCCTCCTTATTCGGTCTCCTTATCTCTCCCCTTTCCTACTTTTCCCTCACTCCCATTTCGCCATTTTCAGTGCTTGAGTTCCTCTTCCGATGCGCTCGCGAATTATTGATAGCGGGGTTGCATTCTTATTTATGAATCCGATGCAGTCTCTTCCTACTCCCCACTCCATTATAACTGGGTCATTCCCTAAGGTTTAAGTAAGTTTTTTCGATGAGGGAACCGAGGATCCACACCTCGGTATTTGAGACGCCCCCTATGCCTATTGTCAGAGGATGGAAATCATCCTATCCTGTCAGATAAGTTCTTGGGCTTATAAATGGCATTGTCATTAATTACAATTTTCACTTTTTACCCACAAGCATGAGCCAATGTTGAAAGAAAAAGTTGCCGTTAAATATATCTTCTAGCATTGTGTGCAATCATAATGGAAAAATTCACAGTCGACAAAACTTTAACCTTATTCGAGTGCCATAGTGACTCATGTTGAAACGTATGTACTTTAAAAATGTATTTTTGCAGTATTTGATAAAAGCCCGCTAAAATCACACCTGAATTAAGCTTGACATACAGAGAGATATTAACCATAGGTTTTACTGCATTACCGATCATTTTTATAGTATTGAATCCTGCCTAAATAAATAACCAATATTAACAATTGGTAGGCTAACCTAATTATATATTTTTGAAAAACCTACCCGGCAGCAAAATAAAAAAGCCTATTGGAAATATCATATGCAGATAAAAAGTGCACACACACTCAGATAAGATTCATTGTTATATTAGATATACCAAGGAAAGTAACTACGGATGTGCACAGGAAATGAACTTCACTCTTTTTGTATTTTCTTATATGTCCTGTGTATTTAATGTCTTTGCTCACTTGCATGAAATCTAGTATGGAAACTAATACTTAAAAAGGAGAATAACTTTTCATTTGTAGTCGGAAAATTGGACGTGAATTTTTGAAGTAATATTCAACTAATGGATACCTAATTAATCTGGCAACTCGTTCTTCAATCGTAGTTAAATATTTGGTTTTTAATATACGTCTAAGATAGATTTTATTCCATACATAAAAAGCCGTATTTATCTCTCCTGCAAAATATTATCTATTTATCCGGTTCCTTCCGCATGTTAGTTTCTCGTAATGAGTCGCTCGGAACTATAATTTGGCTGCCATTCTTGTACGATAACAGACAGTGGATTTACTGACTCAACCTTGTTTCGCGTGACGTGGCTGTACTGAAACTCAGTGCCGCCTTCTCTTCAAGGCAACTCGCGAACATAGGCAGCGTTCATAAGCCGGCAGGGCTTACTACTTCGAGGATGCCTTATAAATAGGATGGGATAATCCTGCTCCCAATTTTTGATATAGCTGACATGGACGATGACAAGTTACACGGTTATTGAATAGCAAAATTACTAACCACTTTATAAAGGATTTTGCTATCTAGTGTTCCTTCGGATGAGATATTTCAGTACCCACTACTGTGGGGGTTTATTTTCTTTTTTCCTCGTTTTTCATATCTGGTCTTATGCGCTCTTCATATTCCCCTCACTGTGCTCTGCACCTTTATTTCTTTTTTCCACATTGAAATACCCTGGTTCGAGGGCCTCGTTTCGGAATTTAATGTTTGCGCAATACAACTCTCCCACTTCTTCGCGGGTTCCAACCCATCTCCTCTTCTTCCCAATCCCTCCTAATAATCCAGCGACTGGCCCTAAATATCCTCCCTCACCGCTCAACGCAGTCTTCTCATATATATCTTCCTTCCCTCTTGTCTCCTAATCCCACGACGGAAAGCCTTTTTTTTTCTCTTATTCATCCTCTTCCCTCTTCCTCTCCTGCGTCCTCAAACCCCCGCTCCCTGTCCTCCTTTTTCGCTCCCTCGCCAATTTCTTCCTCGTTTAATCCGACTTTGCGAGGAGCCATGCTTACTCCTCCACTCTACCATCACTCTCCCCTCGCCTCATTAACGGACATGCGAAAATTCTCACGCGATTTAAAACGGCGGGTACTTTTTTTTCTTGCTATTTATTATTGTTATTTTTGCCATTTTCATCTCCGACATCGTCGTTCTTGTTGTTAATCCATCCTATGCCGTCTTTCTTGCCCCCCTCCTTACATCTCCGTCCCGTTGTAAAAGATCTCTGGTCGTTTTATTAATTTTCGATGCATGAATATAGGAACTTTAAAATTGCATGTAGAGGAGATCGCTTGGAGAAATCGTACGGAGAGTGTAAAAATGGATGCAAAGCACATATATTGGCAGTGAGATGTTGAAGACTGTGATAGAGGGGAAAAGTTTATGTATATATAGATATATTTGTCATTTATTAAGTTTCTTGGATCTTATTCTTCCTTTATTGCACATCACTTGGGAAGGACTCATGAGAAATTCATATAATTACTTTTCCATTGGTCGTGCACCTTTGAAGCGGGAAAATGTAATTGAAATGTACAAGAAAATGAGAAATATTAACCTAAATGTTCGACTTTTTTCTTTTAAACTCATGCACTTGATACCTGACAGGACTGAGCAATACGAGAATAATAATAGTCTGTCTTCCGTCTAAAACCTACAGTATTAATTTCCGCTTTTTATTCCAAGGAGTACTTTTACATATTTTATCGTAATTTAGTCGTCTAAGAGGGTAATTTGAAAAGTTCTTGGAATGAAATAGACATAAGCGGCTAACCTCGACGACACTTTTTTCCATGTAGTTTCCCTTTGCACTCATGGACTTGGTCCAGCCATGTTCCAGTTTCTTGAACCATCTCGAAAATTAGATCTTTTAGGCATGAAAATATCCCTTTACTTCGGGTATTAGTTATTTGTTTGAAGATAATCTCTGTTCACAGAGGAAAATTTTGAGTTAAGGGAAGAAATGGAAATCTGATGGAGCCGAACTAGGCGAATAAGGCAAATGTGTCAACACTTTGTATCTTAACTAACGTATTTTTCCGTGGCAACGGCACTGGTGTGTGGACGTGCATTGTCCAGATGAAGGATGGCTTGCTTCTTTGCCAAACCTGGCCTTTTTTCGTGTATCTTTTGCTGTAGATGGCCTAGGAGGCTTACGTAGTAATAACCAGGCATTGTTTAACCAGTGGGAAAATAATTTATCAGCAGAATCCCTTTCGCATCCCTGATAACTGAAGCCATCACCTTTCCGACCGACCGTATTGCTTTAGCTTTTTTGGTGGTTGTGAATCAACACCTTTCCACTGCTTTGACTGTTGTGTTGTGTATGGAGTATAGTAGTGATCCCAGGTTTCCTCTGTGGTCACAAAGTTGTGCAGAAAATCTTGTTAGTTGATCTTAAAAGCGGTTAAACATTGTTCAGAAATTCCCATCCTGATGTGTTTGTGATCCTGCGTTAAGAATCTCCGTACCCATCTAGCCGATATATTTCTCATATCAAATTCCTGTTAAAATATTATATGACTATTCAGATAACATCCCTAAAGCTTTAGTGATTTCTTGCACTTTCAGTTGGCGAGCCTCCATAGCTATTTTATGCACTTTCGCAATAATTTCTATGTTACTGGCACATTTTGGCGGACCACTACGCAGATCATCATCAAATCAATCCCGACTTAAGAAACTCGTTTGTAAATTCGGCAGAAGTTGAATATGAAGGAACAGATCCCCAGAGTGTTCTCAAAGAGTGCATGAATTTACTTTGTTTCTATACCTTTCATTACGAATGATTTAATCAATGCTCGAATCTAAATTTTTCCATCTTCACAAATCACCAGAAAGGAATAAAACAGACGCGACCGCACCATACTTCTCAGAACACTGACGCATTACCAGTTTTCTCATAAAAGACCACACATTACTACGCGGGAAACTCTGCGCTAGCACTGACATCCGGCGGTCATTGCGCGGACCTTTTAAACTACCCTCTTATTTTACTCAATAGGTACAAATCATCTCTACTTTCTCACGTGGTAGTGATTACCGAAAAACCAGCGTGTTTATTTGAGGTGGTAAACCATTTACAAGTTTACAATAAACTCAATTGAACACTTTCTTCAAGAATACTATGGCATTGTCGCAAATGATTTCATGATATGGTTGCCTTGTGCTCTGATCCTCATTATAATACAAGATCGTAATAATAATACGATCGTATGCAAGATCGATCAAGAGTATAAAAATACTCATTTATTGTATCCAGAACCATGAGTGATAAAACTCTTAATTTTGAGCATACTGATTTTCACCATACAAGAGAATTAGTGTCTTGTAAATTCTTCTGGATTGTTGTAATATTTCATTTTTGTCGTGGAAAAGGTTTTAGATAGAGTCTGTTGATAGTCAAATGCCTTAGAGCTAAAATCCAGGCGACAATATGATTAGATCCATAAACCCTAATTTAGGACAATGCAAAAATTTCAAAGTGTAAAAATTATTCGCCTTGACCGGGATTCAAACCCGGATCCCCTGATGTCCGGCCAAGTCCTTTAGGCAGTTAACCTATCAAGGCGTCCTCTTAAACCGAAATTTTGGGGGCTTTAAAGAAAAAAGATGTTGTGGCACCCCTCCCGCAGTTTCTTGGAACTAACTTTTAACATATTTTATATGAGAATTCATTGTCATTGTATTGTGCGTACTTCTAAAATGTTTCATTAGTATGGAAATGAAATATAATGGATAAGATAATACCTGGTTTGTTTTTGAGTGTAATATAGGTTTGTATATAAAGTATCGGGAAAAGTTTCGGAAAGTAGTTGTATTTCAGCTGCCACTACAATGCCTCAAAATTCTTCCAAGTCCTTTATTGAACGTCGGCACACTTTTACCAGCGGCTTTCCCACGACTCTAAGGCTCCCTTAGGCGGATTCCGGATGGTCCATAAGGATACGCGTGCAAACTTCTTTGACGGCTCTTCGAGTCCCATAGTGGTTTCCTTTGAGGGAGGATTTCACTCTTGGAAATAGAAAATATAATAGTCTGCTGGTTACGAGTCGGGACTGTTAGGGCTTTGAGTGATCCGTTGATGCCGTTGCACAAGGTCTTCACAAGCAGACACTCGACTCTGCTCTCAGTCGTCCCTCAAGACCTTCGGGACAAGTTTAGCGCAAATCTTTCGTATCGCCAAATTTTAAGTCATAATGATATGCAAATTTCCAGAAAGAAAAAGGCTAAGCTAAACATTAAAATAGGGGGGGGGAATTAGAGCAGGTAGAACAGTTTACTTATCTCGGAAGTGTTTTGGACAAATACGGTCAAATTAGTAGGGAGGTAAGGAGAAGAATTGCGCTAGACAAGGAGGCTTTCTCAAGGAGGAGGGAGTTGATGACGGGGACGTTGAGTTGGGAGGTTAAGAAAAGACTCGTAAAAACTCTGATTTGGAGCGAAGCTATGTACGGCGCGGAAATGTGGTCACTGAAGCAGGAGGATAGACGTAGATTGGATGCTTTTTAAATGTGGGTATAGAGAAGAATGGAGAAGGTGAAATGGACCGAAAGGAAAACAAATGAGGAAGTACTAGGTATGGTGGGCTAGGATAGGGGCTTGTATAGATAAATACTATGGAGGCAGGAAAAATGGATGAAAGGCGTATTGAGCGGCATTAGTGGGATGTTGAAGATGGTGATAGAGGGGAGAGTGTCAGGCAAAAGAGAAATGGGCAGGAACAGGATAGGGATGTTGGACGGGATGAAGGGAGGAAAGATGCACACAGAGATGAAGTGGGACCTGATGTAGATTAGGTTGCTGTATTGGGTTTCGTTTGGAGCTACAAAATATTTATTTAATAGTTGTGTCCATCCAAAAACATACCTTAACCGGTAGATTACCTAATAAAATGTATTTACTATCATCTTATCAATTTCCGTACGATCTGCGATTATGCGCACACTTAATAGACGGTCTGAATTTAGAACTGCGCGCACACGTTGCACATTGTCGTCGGTTCCTGACGTCGACTGCCGCGGTGGTCGTCTCGGTTATGTTTGAAAAGGTGTAACCTAAAACTGCATTTTCTGACGTGCTTTCATCCTTGAACACTTCGTGAATCATTTCCAACGTCTCCTTACCCGATTTCCCCAGGCTCACACATCATTTGACGGTGTGCCGCTGTTCGATCGTTCACTGCATATTGCGCTTGGACCGAGTCACTCGACAGGGGTTAACTAAAAACACAATCTAGTTTGAACAAACGCTCGTAGGCGCTTGGCGCGTGTTGAAGGTCAGACCCCTCACCACCGAGTGTGTACGCAACGTCCAGTCACGTCGGGAAAAAATTTCCCGATACTTTTGTTCTATACCATATATTTAAGAGCTGTTTTTGAGATAATTATTGGATAGCTACATTCTTATGTCAAATGGCTACAACCTGTCATTTCTTGCCGAAGGATTTTTAACAAAAAATGAATAATATATCTTGTTTTATGGTATCTCTACACATTTTTCACATTTTTATGGTGTTTCTCAGTGAAGTGTCCATTGGATTCAATGTACTTGCTCTATTTGTTCTTCAGTATTTAAAGGTATTTCTTCTCGCTAAAAACCTATTTTGTCATAGGATTTATTTCTTCAAAATATCCTCAAGAGTTTTCATCACTGATTTTGAAATTGAAAAACGCTTTCCGGAAAATGGGAAAGATATATTCGGGGATATGTCTATTTCTCTTTACCTCTGACTTTTGGAGGCATTTGGAGCGTACTTTATATAAATTTTCGCTATATATTCAACAATAGTGTTTGTGATGTCGTATTGTGCGTTTCTGTAGTGCAGAATGCAACTTATTGCTAAGTAATGGGAAATCAAGATGGTCTTTTGGGAAATGTAGGAATTTTAGTACTTAAATATGGTATGCTCTTTTTATCATATTTATGCGCTGGTAAGATACTACTGGTATTGCATTCTCTATACATTAAAAATTGATCTGACCATTTACTTGCACATGAGAAGCCACCACCCTAACCTTGTTGATGTTTCTGGTAAAGGGCCTCCATACAGAGCCATGCTATTTACTCTCAGAATCAAAATTTTACTGCGCGGTATCGACTGTTATGATATACTTCCATATGAGTAATGACTGGAACTGTTGGTCCATCTTCCTTCGCAATTATTGTCTTCCTCTTAAAATTTTTAAATCGATATTTACCTGTGATATAAGGAAGTGTGAATAAATTCCCATAATCCATTACTTAGGTCTAGGCTGACGATGAATTCCGACGAAAGCAAAGAAGCAAAACTTCAGCGGAAGTTCATGCTCCTCGCATTAATATCCGGCGTAGGCGTATTGAACATTCCAACTTACTACGGCTACTAATGACGGTATTACTTAGTCGGGAGTAGTAAATCTTTCCTTATTAATAAAATGCATAAAACCAACCACATGAATTTTAAGTAAATTTTTACAAATAAACCTTTTCTGATCATTCTTTGTATGAGACCTCTTGGTTTGCCAAGGATTTCCCTTTTAATCGCTCTTACTCTTCCTCTTTTTGAAGTCAAATCGTCCGGTTTGTATTTTCACCGTTTATTGTAAGACTAGATTGGAGTGATTGGAGACTAATCCGCAAAACTAAACATGTCTCAAACTGCTCAGGTGCGAGTGGGGGCAAAGAGTCCGGATGGCCAGTGTTAGGAAGAGGAGTAAGGCAGGTTTGTTCATTATGACCTGGAATATAAATTAAATATATGTGTGGAGAAAATGTTTAGACAAGGGTGGAAAAAAATGCAAATAGGAATGAAAATCGGCTGGGAATTCATAAAGTCGGTGTGCAGATGATCAAGCTTTAATTTTTCAGTCGGTTCAGGAGTTGCAAGCATTGCTGAGTGAGTTGGAAATCCAGTGCGACACATATGGGATGAGAATCCATATAAATAAAACAAAGATTATATGGTTTTCAAGAACGGGATATTCTAAGTTATATATTTAAATAGAAGGGTAATAACTGGAGCATGCGAAACAGTTTACGTATCCAGGAAGTGTTTTGGACCAAAATGGTCAAAGTAGTAGAGACGTAAGGAGAAGAATTGCACTGCGGAAAGAGGCTTTCACAAGGATAAGAGAGTTGATGAAAGGACGATAAGTAACGATACTAAGAAAATGCTCGTGGAAACTTTGATTTAGAGAGTAGTTATGTACGGCGCGGAAATATGGTCACTGAAACAGGATGTTAGGCGCATATCGGAGGCTTTTGAAATGTGGTTGTGGAGAAAGAAAAGTGAACAGAAAGGAAAACAAATGAGGTAGTACTAGGTATGGTGGGGAAGGAGAGGGAATTGTTGGAAGAAATCAAAAGGAGGCAGGAAAAATGGATGAAGGGCATACATGAATTGATCACCAATGGAATGTTGAAGGCTGTTGCAGTGGAGAGAATGTAAGCTAATTGAGGAAGGCGCAGGAGTAGGATTAGGACATTTGACGACATGAAAGAAGTATTCGGAGATGAAGAGAGACTTCTTGTGGAGTAGGATGTAGGGTTGCGTTCTGTTAGGAGAAACACGATATTTATTTTGTAGGTGTGTCAATCCAAAACTCTGATTAACCGGTAGATTACCTTTAAAAAATAGTAGGATTCTCTCAACACACACTTTAGAGATAATGTCGCTTACTTTACTCTCTAATGTTATCTTCATGGCATTATTCAAATGTTAATTTCCTTTCCATCCTCCAGCTTCCAAGTTCGCTTTCTACGCTGCGTCAACCACTTAAGATAAGACACGTATCCCTTGAGGCGTAGTATGTCTCAATGGTTTTAGTTTCTGTTGGTTTTTCCATCATTTTAGAGGGTTTTCATTTTTTAGATTAGGGAGCGGTGAACTTTATTTTAATACTTGTAGAGTATAACTGTTGGTTATTAAAATTCCTGAAGTGGTAACTTAAATTTTCTTCATGTGATGCATTATAATCTGATTATAATGGGAAGCTCCAGTTCTATTTAATTTTTCCATATAATACGCATGTTTTTATATAGGCAAATTGATACTATAGTTTGAGCATAGTGCTCTTGTGGGTTTATTATTTAAATTTCTTTAATTCTAACTGTTCTTCTGGGGTTACTCAAGGAGTGTTGAAACTAAAAAAGAAGTCTTTTGCGTCACATTAGCCGTTTAAAATCCGTCAATCATCTGTCATGAACACCCGTGAAATTTCCAGCGCGCCGTTTGGAGGGAAGACTGATCTCATTCCTAATTTAATCTAAAAATTAGAGATCCCTCCTTGAGCGGTGCACATTAGCTACTCCGAGATGAAATATTAGACGTTTTTATTCTATTTCTCCTATTCTCCCTTCACACGTTCTCCGCCAAAAACTAGTAACTCCCGCATAGTTATGAGAGGCCACGGCGCCTGTCGACTGGGGAAATTACGAAGGAATTGAATATGCTTCGAATTGGATGTCACTTTTGCGGAAACATCATTAAGCATGAAAACTTGGATCTGGCTGATTCCCCGAAAATCCCAAAACCTTGCTCACGCTCTGCTTCATATTTCCATTTCAAACCTTTTCCCTACCCAGTTCTAATTATCTTTCATTGCCCCTAAAGTGCCGGCTCCCCTCTCTAGAATGTAATATCCGTTAACCGTCACTCGTGTAGTGCTCTAGCATTTTTTTTGGAAAAAATATTGTTAATTCCATGAATTGATTGAGAGGTTTTTACTATTTATATCCCACGTTTCTATAAAACAGAATATCAAAATTTTAATTGTAATCGATTAAACTAGTGTTAATATATCTTCGGAATACCTTTTGTCGATAATAAGTAAATTCATATAAAAGTAGTCTATTATGAACTAATTGTGAAGAAATTTAAAGTAATATTGTTCCTAACTTGTTTTCTGAAAACAGAGAAATTTGATCAAATTGCGTATAAAATGGGGGAACTCAAACATTGTGCAATTTTAAAATTCATTTTTCTAATTTTCATTGGCAAAAACCTTTGGATGTTGGCAGAAAGGATTCTATGCTGATCCAATGAATACCTTTTATTGGTAATCAACTAATACATTTGATAGTAGGCAATGATAAAATAATCGTCCATTTTTATTTTTTAACGGTTTTTTTCAGTAAAACAATAATTTAATCAACTTAAGTATCAAATGGGATAGCTCAGAGGCAATGCAATTTCAAAATTCAAATGAAAATTCAATTGGCAATAACGTTTGCATTTGGGCGGGAAATGCAGTCTGTGGAGAAATTTCAATGAATTTAACATTATAATTTTAATCTCTGAGTGTTTAAAACATTCTAAAAACTATTATTGTTAACCATTTCCTGGCAGATTTGCGTGGTCACATTTTCTCGTTGTGAGGGTTATGCCGTCATGTTTTATAATAATATACCAAGACGGGCTAGACAGTAGTTTTGACTTACTCCTGAATGCTGGGTGCTTAGAAAATTGTAGCCGGGTGCAAAAGATAAGTTTTCTATTATTGTAGGTAATCTAACGGTTAAGGTAGATTTTGGATTGGCCCACGCTACCAAATTCTCTCTGTCTCTCTCAACAAAACACGTCCCCAAATCCCACTGCGCACTAAACCCTCCGGATGTTCAACTCCGGATATTTCCTTCCTCCCTTCATTCCATCCAACACCCCTATCCTTCATCCTACCCGTTGGTTGTTTAAAATGCCTCTTTGCCAATGAATATGCTTTGCGGCCATTTTTCCTGTCTTCTTATGTTTTCTCCCTACAATCCCCTCTCCTCGCTTACCGTACTAAGTACTTCCTCATCTGTTTTCCTTTCTCTCCACTTCATCTTCTCCTTCCATCTCTAGATTCACATTTCAAAAACCTTGATTCTACGTCTATTATCATTCGTCAATGATCAGGTTTATGCAACTTACCTAACCACACTCCATATCAAAGTTTTAACGAGCCTTTTATTAACAGACTTACTCAATGTGTCTGTCATCAATATGCTAGGAAATTTCAAAAGCACTCCTCGTGGCATGTGCAAGAAATATTCCCCTCAACATACAAGTGCAGGGTTGAGGTCATTTCATTCATCCAGTGTATTTTGAGAAGTGGCAGTAGGGAGTCGTGTTCTAGTGCTAAGTCAACGCGCAAGTTAAACGGCGTGCTGTTGTCGAATTTCTAACTGATGCGTAAGTGACTCCTACTGAGATTCATCGTCGCTTAAACGCTGTTTATGGTGACCATGCTGTTGATAGGTCTACTATAAATCGATGGGTAGTAAACTTTGGTTGTTGCGAACCTGGAAAAGCCATAATTGCTGATGAAACTTCTTTGACTGTGTTTTTGGATGCTCACCGAGTTTATGTCACCGATTTTCAGGAACAAGGGGTAACGGTAAATTATTTTATGTACATATAGACATTAAAACACCTCAGACGTCGATTTTGTCGTGTTAAAGAAGAAGTTAAAGTGTCTTGGATTCGAGAAATGTCGGAAGAGTTTTTCAGTGACGGAGTGAAAAAACCTGTTACCAGTTGGGGGAAACGTGTTAGCCTTAACGGTGACTATGTTGGAAATTAAATGTATGATTTTGAAATTTCAGAATTGTACTTTAATGTACTTTTTTCCCGATCTTGCTATTTGTTTTTGTTTGTGATCTACAAGCTTGTCTGCACTAGCTTTCAGCCTAGTTTCCCTTCACAATTATTTTTCATTTTTCGATAAGTTTTTTAATTAAATAATTACTATTCCATTCTCTTATTGCACCCTTATGCATATTTAATTCTTTTAGCCTTTTCAATGCAATACCTAAGAATAGAATATGCACTGAAACATATCTTGCGAAATAAAGAAACGGTATTAGGTTAAACCGGGATTCATTTTTAGTTATTTCGTTACTGTTACTCACGAGGACCTTGCTTAGAATTCACGTTTAACATTGTTTTGGTCATTAAATACAGTAACACAATGTATAAATCCACTCATCCACTTGTGTTTCTTTATTTAAGGAACATGAACTTCCATAAAGTTGAGCTTAAAACAATAGAAAGCATTGTTTTGGTTATCCCCATTAGGAAATCTGATTAATGTTTGGTATGTCCTAACATTTTCATGAATTAGACTTCTTGGAAGTGACTTGGAATACGGATGTCATTGAAAAATTGGTTCTTTGTGGCTACAAAATATTAGAGGATATGATATTTTATATAAATATTCCATTATTTAGACAACTTATTCTGAATAGGCTATATCATTTTTGATCAAAATCTCTGTGGGAAAATAAAATCCAGTTATTAATTTTCCGGAATTGAATGCCACAGATTGACTTTCCATTTAAAGTGCGTTTTTTTCTCTCTCCTTTTTTCTCTCGGGGTTTTAATTACCTTTCCTCCACGTAAGGATCTTGCAGCAAATCTTTACGCTTCATCCGTTTCCTTCATTCGTATAGCCATTTTTTTTCTCCCACTCATTGCATAACGAACCGGAAAATATACCACCTCAAACCCTCCCACTTCTTATCATCACAAAAAACCCTTACATTTCCCCGAGAGTTGTCTGACTCCTTCCACCCTTCCTTCTTTCCGGAGAATTTCCCATTCCCGAGAGAATACCCCCGCCTACGCCTCTTCTCATACGCCCCGACTTTTTACCGAAGGCGACCGATATGTATCCCTGAAACGCTGCACACATTAATCATAATTTTCTTCATTGCCATGCCAATTGTAATCGGGAGGTTTGATGAGTAATTAATACCCGCGCTACTCACTGACCCCCGCATTAAGTCTCACATTTTTCGTACCATGATTGTGGTGTAATTGGTTGCGGACACTGACGGATCAAATAAGGCTTCACAACCTGGTGAAAAAGTTTTATAATAAAACATGTAAAAATGTAATCATTGGATATTATGGAATAATTCAATATAATTTTTCTGTTTATTTCTAATTTGTTTGACTCAGAATGTGCATGTCATTATGTTCACTCAAGATGCATTCATTTAATCCAGACCTTAGGGTTTTTCTCATTCTTAAACATTGTAAAACGACAATTGTTAATTAATTCATTTTACTCTCCATTATGTTCTACGAGTGGGGATGGATGAGTTTATGTTGTTGACGCACAACCAAATCACCACATGTAGTTAATAAAATGAAAATAGTCTCACAACACCGCTATGCCTTTTTCCCATCGCGGAATAATAACTCAAACGTGTTCATCAATGGAAGTACTGCATTCATAACGATGGCTCCTCCGCTTATTGCTTGCAAACTGTGAGCGCCCGGAGAAGTGCTCCATGGGAAAAGTAATTTACTTGGAGAGGTCCTGCTGGGTATTTGGTCCAGAATCCGAGTATTTATTATGAAAGCCCACGAGCATCTTATTTAGATTTCCGTAGGTTAAAAAATATTTTAATTTAAATCCTTATTCCTATTAGGTTTACCTCCATGAACAAAATCAGTAGAGAAGTAGTTCGTATTGAATGAGGACTCCATCCATAATTGGCTAATGCCACTGCTATTGTGGGAGAAAATATAGGTCGAATTACACCTAATCTCCTCTCTCAACCTTTCCCACCGCTATTTTTCATACCCCTCTCCAGTGCACTAAAATCTCCTTACTCCATCTTCTCAAATTTCTCGATACTGATAACCGTTGACTTTTCTTTTGCATCAAATATCGACTAATGCTGTAATTATTAGCACTAGTCTATCCATAAACGTAGATTTTTGACGAGTAAAGAAAGTAAGTTTTGCCATCCCTCGCATGATACTATCCCAACCATTAGAGTTAATTACCCCAACATAACGTACCACCACTGACCATTGAACCAATGTTAACTATTCATATTTCCTACCTCACTTCATTGTGTCCAAATTGAACTATCTTGATGGGTATCTATTGAGCGGCAGTGGGATGTTGAAGAAAGTAATAGAGGGGAGAATGTTAGGCAAACGAGAAAAGGGCAGGAACAGGATAGGGATGTTAGACGGGATGAAGGGAAGAAAGAAGTACACAGAGATGAAGAGAGACATGATGTAGAGTAGGATGCTGGATTGGGTTTTGTTGTGAGCTAGAAACTATGTATTTGATAGTTGTGACTATCCAAAAACCTACATTAACCGTTAGATTACCTCATTGTAATAATGGATTTCAGCGGATTACTTCGTCAATGTTACTGTCACGGTATCTGTAGTAGTTTTTCATATCACTACATATCGACTGCAATATTATGTGTTAGCTTCTTTGTTAGATCTCCAATTAGGAAACCATGCGAAAGTATTATATTATTAAGAAATGATTGCCTTTCTTCGGAATTCAGAGTATATCCATTTGCAGAATATAGCTTCCTTAGTTAAGTGAGACTTATGTACAGTTTTAATTGGAATAGGAATGCCTGAAATGCCATCGTAGTTTCATGTGTTAAAGTGGCAAAAAGTGGCACTAGCACCTACAGCATTCTGTTCACTTCATTTAGAACTAGACCCGGGTAAGTGACTAAATGAAAACATAGCGCACTTACTCATAGGATTTTTGGATCTTTGATGATTCAGTCCAAAGCAGCTTTTTCATGGTCTTAGAAATTTTACCGAGGCTAAAACACAACGCACATTAAATCTGCATTTGGGCTTCTACAAATGTTTCTGAGGGCCAAAATGTGCACTTAAAATTGTGTCTTCTTTTTCTTGGCATAATCATTCAAAAACTCGTGCTTCATTTTTCTCTAATATTAGGAATTTCGGCTTCAATTGTCACTCAATCTCAAAAAAATCTTTATTTTAATTTGTTGAATAATTGTGGGAAATATCTTGTGACTCCTAACAAAACACAATCGAGCAACATACTCTACATCAGGTCCCTCCTCATCTCTGTGTACTTCTTTCCTCCCTTCATCCCGTCCAACATCCATCCCTATTCTGTTCCTGCCCTTTCCTCGTTGGCCTAGCATTCTCCCCTCTATTGCCACTCTATCTCCCCTCAACATCTTACTGCCACTCAATACGCAAAAATCCAAAAACCTACCTAAACCGGTAAATTACCCTATAATAATAATAATAAGGGTGGGAACTCTACTTGAGCCGCTTTCCTTAAGAGATGCGTTTCACATTTCCCTTTTCAGATATTAGCAATTAGATTATATCCTAGAATTAAATGAAACACAACCATTTTTGTAAACCCACTTCCAATCATCTCGATGTGTATTTATTTAGTCGATGTATTTTCATTATTAGGTAATCTAACAGTGAAGGCAGACTTGCGTAGACACAACGAAATATATATAGTCCATCCTAAGAAAACACAACCCGAAATTCTATTCTATAAAAAGCCCTTTTCATCTCCATAAACTTCATCTCTTCATTTTGTCGAACATAAGTTATATATTTCTACCCCTTCCTCTTTCACCAAACCATTCTCCCCTCTCCTCCATAGCTTACCCAGCACATCCACTTTTACCTTTTTTTCTGCTCATTCCACCTTCTTCATCCTTCTTCACACGCACATTTCAAAAGCCTCCAATCAATACGTTTCTCCTCCTGCTTCGGTGACCGCGTTTCTGCGCCGTACATAACTACGCTCCATATCAAAGTTTTTACGAGCCTTTTCTTAACATCCTTACTCAACGTTCCTGTCATCAACTCCCTCCTCCTTGTGAAAGTCTCATTACCTAGTGCAATTCTTCTCCTTACAACCCTATTTTGGTTCAAAACACTTCTCAGATATGCAACCTCTTCCACCTGCTCTGGTTTTTGTCTTCCTATTTTTATCTCTACTAATAATATCCAATCCGTTGCTTGCTCTATGTTGACTACGTTTCTTCCTGCCTTTTTATTTAATATCAAATCAACCCCTCATTGGTTCTCGTCTCCCCGCTGTATATTATCCTATAATTTTCACTCCAGTAATCCCCGCTATTCTAACGTTTCACCTCGCACAGTCGTAAAATATCGATATTTCCTCTTCTCATCTCTCGCCTAATATTCTGTAATTTTTTTGTTCTCGATACTGTCCTTGCATTCCAAATTCTATTCCAACTAATTTTTTCTTAACCTTTTGCGTCTTCTGTACTACTGCTGTCGTTTTCTTTTTGCAAGGGTTTCGTGAGATTACGACCGCTGAAGCATTGCCTCTCCCGCTGCCGGTCTCGACAATCAGTCGAATGGACTGAGTCCCTAAGTATCAGGACTCATATTCTCTGTTTTTTCCATCATAGCAATCTTGGGAATAATAATTGAGGTGGTTTTCCAGTGCCTCTCAATAGAGTTTTTAGCGTGGCAACATCACTCAATAGCCGCCCCACGGGTCAGACGTCTTTGCAGACGCCTAACTGAGGAACAAATGTGGACCGCATTTATTCTGGCTTCTATCCCTTGGGCATGGGTGACCCTACCAGGAGCAATTATCGTTGCTCCCGTCAGCACAGCTCTAGGTGTGGTCGGAACGCACAAGCCTTTCCACCATGTCAAGGTTGTCGTCTATGGAAGGTATTTTTGTATATATTTTCACCTTTTTTATAATAAAAGTAAAAAAGGATTAAATCAAATATGACTCAACTTGATATTGCACTATATAAAGCTGAAATTAGTTTTGGTTATTTTTTCGTGGCGCTCCATTAGATGACGTTAGTTCGTAAAGCGAATACATTAATTGATTCCCGGAAAATGTAACTTGCAATATTAATGAATAATTATAACGGTGGAATAAACCGATTCCAAGTTGCTAGGTTACCAGCTCTTCATGGAGTTTATATTAAAAATATGACGATTTACTTGTTAATTAGTTCTGTCAATCCGTAAATAATAATTCTCACAATACTCATGGCCGGTAAGGCTATTAATTTTTTAAATTTACACGTTTTAGCTTCAATGTTCCAATAACAATTCACCGGAAAAAATAAAATCTGATTTTAATTACCACGCAACTGAGTTGCATTTGAGGTTGGGCATGTTTGAAGTTGAAAAATGAACAAAATATTTAAATATTATTGAATTCCAGAGGCCTAAAACTTACAACTTTTAATTTTTTCCCATTTTGTTTCATTTTTAGGAATGATATTTATAATTTTAAATTGTATTCCTCCAGTTTTTTTTATTTACGTTGGGATTCGAACTTCTATTTAAGATATCGCCATTTGTATCGAATGGCAATTTCTTATTTCCAGGAAGTATTTTACGTGCCAATAAAAGTGAGTCTTCAATTGTATTAATAAACATATATTTTTTTTCTACGAGGCGTGTTCATAAAGTAAGGCCCGTTTGGTCACAGGAAAAAATATACTCATATGAAACACATTTTATTGGCACTTTTAGTTAGCTATAAACCTACTTCACCTATCTGCATAATCGCCGTTCACTTCTAATCATTTTTCGTACCGCTGCACCAGCTTCTTTAACCCCTCTGCATAGGAGCTCGCCGCCTGATAGTTGAACCAATTGACAACGCCGTTCTTGAGTTCCTCTGCGGTTTCGAAACGTTGTCCACCGAACCACTGTTTCAAGTGCAAGAAGAGGAAGTAGTCGCTAGGTGCAAGGTCTCATCATCTCCATCTTGTTGGTAACTACTCAAAAACTCTCGTCCACTGGACATCCTTTGCTCTTTGTGGTGGTCGGTGAGTATTTTCGGTACCCACCTTGCACGCAATGTGTGGTATCCAAGGTTTTCCGTAACAATATTGTAGACAGTAGTGCATCCAAGTTGAGGAAATTGTTCAGCCAGGCCATTAATTGTCAATCGACGATCACATCGCAGTTTTTGTTCCACTTGCGAAACAATTTCATCGGTCAGAATACTGGGCCTACCACTTCGCTCTTCGTCATGGACATTTG
Source organism: Hetaerina titia (assembly GCA_037158775.1). NCBI lineage: Eukaryota > Metazoa > Arthropoda > Insecta > Odonata > Calopterygidae > Hetaerina > Hetaerina titia. The sequence goes on along the minus strand of CM073775.1, from coordinate 64,783,856 downwards.
TACGTCCATTTTTAAAATCACAGCACCATTGTTTAACCTTTCCTTCACTCATAACTGTAGGTTTATAAACTAGGCATAATTCTCGATGAATTTCAGCAGCCGACAATCCTTTTGCATACAAGAATCGTATGACAGAACGCACTTCACAGCTGGCGGGTTCAACGATTGTCGCGGACATTGTTGTTTGCATGCACGGACAAGCAAACGCTTCTGAAACAAAACAAATGCTGCTATAGCTTCTCAATGAATCATTAGATGGCGCTGCAGGAGCAAAACTGTGTTCTGAAGGGCCAATATTTAAATATAAGCAAACGGTACTTACTTTAAGAATATGTCTCTTATTCCTATCTTGGATTTCTGTCTCCGAAAAATTCCAAACTTCTACATTTCCGTTAATAATGAAGTTTAATTGTCGTGTCATGGTATCAGTGGTCATGCGTTGGTAAATATGATCAAATTACCGAGAAAATAAAAAAAGTAGAATGATTTCAGTTTTGCGGAATGCCCATCTATTGTAACGGAGAAGAATTATGGTGTTTTCAAAAAATCTTACGAGAAGTGATCCAGCAGCAGAGTATCGTACAGGCATGTAGCTCCTTGGCATGCTGAATGACTCAAGTGGTCAATCTTTAAGTTAGTTGGGAAAATACCTTGAATCATTAGAATTACAGTGCTCTTAATGTGCCTGAGCCACGGACCACAATAATCATCACATTCTGAATTTAGCATTGCCACTCCATGGAAGAGATTTATGATATTCTCAGATATCACACTACACCTATTTTCAAATATAACGCAGTAATAATATACTTATGTAATAATATCAGTCTCAACAGATTAATCACATGCCTACGATATAAAGCCGGATAGTGAGTAAAAGACGAATTTGAGCCACTTTCCGTTATCCTCCGCCTGTGGCAAGGTACCTTGGTTACCTTTTACGCATGTTGCCTTCAATCCTTCATTAGATCCATTTGAACGATGCATATGGATGCGCTTCGATGCATTTCAGCGTCATTTTCGAGCAAAAATGCTTGACTTGAGAAATAAAAGAATCGAATATTTTAAGAATAGTACAAAAAACTCACGATGCCGAAATGCGTAGAACTATAGATAATATTTACAAAGAGATGAAATTACACGATAAAGGCCTGTAGAGAGAACTTACCTTCTAATCCAATGCATAAAAGTTATGCAGGAGCTCTGTCATTATACTTTCGAGGGTAAATGGACGACTGAGTTAAACTCATGTTGTGTTTTATCATCTGAAGCGGATTTGTTGTCCAATGTACTTCTAGTGTTCTTTAAAAAGAGGGTAAAAAATACGAGACTCCTCAATTGGCGCAAATTAAGGAGACGTATTTATATTAGATTATCGATATTTTTTTCTGAAAGTGTCTATTTATTAATTTACCATTAATTCAAAAACGACACGTCGACATTTACATTAAACTTTTAAGTGTTGACAACAATTAGACAACTATGTATAAGCCCTAGCCCTAGGTGGAGGAAAAACCACCTAGGCGGGAATCGAACCCTGGGCAGACGAGGACGCACCCCACCGCCACCGGGGCCGGGGTTGTCGATGTCGTTGAAAAAATGTGATTATTGATATTGATAGTGATAAATTATTGGTGATTGTCTTGAAGTTTTCGCAACAGTTTTTGAACACGTTTATCAATATTCTTCTGGTGAGTTTTCGGATTATTTCTCAGATTTTGATTAATGCCTCCCTGGAAAACAATTTTTTTTAACCGTTCGCCTAAAGAGGTATGTGCGTGAAGCATATTTTTCACGATGTCACATTCTAATTTTGCATCACGGCTTGACGCGGTTTCAGTCCGTTCCTCTCCTTCCTATTCTCTCCTAATCTGCCCTATATTCTTCTTCATTCTTCATCATGTGCTCCTCCATAAAACAGCCCGATTCCCTTCCTTTGCGTCTCTCGAAGGGAACCTCTTTAAGTTCTGAATTGAGTTGAATACAGGGCCTAATTTCAGCACTTTGCGGAATTTCCTATCGCCGAAAGGGGAGATTTCGGAAGTAGGGGGAGTGACGGAAAATGGAGTTTTGGAGAGGAGAGAGACGAAGGAAGGGACCAAATGGACTTGAAGTCTTTCACTCCTAGCCCTTCTCCTAAGGAAACCGATTTTGTTTTTTGGATGGGGGGTTTCGAGGATAACACCAATGCACCGTAATTTTTCGGGCTAATTATAACATATTGATAATTTCAACCAAAACTCCCAAGATTCCTACGACAGCTAAGATATAGAAGGCCGGGTTGGCATGTCCTTCGATGTTTAACCAGGGCAAATCTTCTGATATATATTCTAATATTTCATGGAGTAGCGTAAAATCTTCTTATTGCTTCAGGAAAATTTCAAATACCTGCTCCATTGCATGCTTCCGGGAGATCTTGTAGTTGAATGATGAGCGTTGAGAAGGCTTTGCAGAGTGGTTGCGGAAGGAATTATCGGCATTGGGGAAGACAGCGAATAGATCTTAAAAAGGATAGGTCACCGAGGAGGTAAAAAGTGCGCGAAGAGGTGCGATAGTTATCATAGACATTTTAAAATGTAGGTACTTATATCTAATCTGCATTGTATGGGATGAAGAAGACACGTCCACCCTCATTTACTACCACATATCATCGTCTATTGCTTCCCTCCTTCCCTCATATTAAAAATATCGTAATAAATTTTGAGGACCGTATTTCCAGCCTATATGGTTTTTTTAGCAAAAAGAAATGTAAAAAGATTGGTAAGTTAATCAAATCTTGTTTTTACATTTCGTAACTTTACATAACTTTCTTATTGGCAGCGTAATATATCGGCAAGTGTGAAATAAAGTATCATGTGAATCAGTTAATTAACTATTTATGCAATATGGCAAAAAATTCGTTTCCTCAAGTTATCATTGAAATGTGTGCCCATGGATGAAACTTTCGAATTTGAAAATAATCATAATTAAAAAAGGTATGATAAAGGGAGAGCCCGAAACAATGGTGTACCTACCACACCTTTCCATTATAGATCTTCGGCGCAAAAAAGGAGAATGGTGGCTTGCACCCATTCCCTCATCGTTTCCTGAGGTTACTCCCATTCCCTATCCCCTTGCCACGCTTTGGCTCGCCACGCTCACCCACCCCCTCTTCTCTTTCAAAGGACGTAAGGTGGTAGCTCTTCTGTGGATACATTTTAAGGGTAGTGTGATGGCGTAGGCAGGCCCTGAAAGAGGGAGGATTCCCTCTCATTTCGTCTCCATTCTATTTTTAAGATAAGGTGGCAGGAAGAGAGTAATTAGTCAAATGGAATGGTGCCTGCCGAATTTGAATACGTGCGTGTTGTTGTTTTTTTTCGGTGGGCCACGTGGAGCTCTCCCCTACTCTTCTCCTCCTCCAACCAAGTAACATCCGCTGTGACCCTGGCATTTCAAATATCGATCAATGCTCGGCATATCATTGGTTCGAAACGGTCTTCACTCTTTGAGAAACTAATCTTCGGAAATTTAGTCGCGCATGTTGCCTCCTCTAAGGCTTTGTTGACACGATAGCAAGGAGGTTAACATTAGGTGAAATGGATAGGAATTCCAGCATGCCATTCATATCGCTTCTGATTCTGAACTTTATGGCTAAACTACCGATGTTAACCACTCTGGTACTACACTAACTGAATTTGCGGATACTACAATGTGATCGTAAGTCCAAGCAAAAGTTTTCGATGATATAAATTCGGATGGAATATGAACAGTTATTCGGCTGCGAGCAGAGGTAAGCGATCTCATCCAGGGACTTGGCAATTGTAGTACTAGGGTTGAATTTTGACATGGAGACCTTGCTTGTCTCCTTTTTTATGCCTTTTCACAGGCATGGAATGCAAATAAATTCCTGAAATATGTTAGCTACAAAATTTAGAAGGTGAAAATATTCATGGAAGATTAAATATAATATTGAGCTCTACCTATTACTTCATCTTGAATATTCCTGATTAATCCGTATTTTGGTCTTTAATTGATGAACTGAGAGCATGGCCTAGGTGTATTACGAAACGCTGGATATCGGAAAGTTCAATTTTTCAAGAGATCCTCTACCGTCGAATCTCGCCCTCATACTGGACACTTTTCAAGAGGGCCAGATAAGTCATTTCGGATATTCAATGAATAAATTTTTAATATAATGCAATTGTGGGCGTCTGTCCTGAATGAATTCTAAAAAAAAGTCAGGATATCATATATACAGTACCAAATAATGAGGACAAGATACTGCAGACCCGATCTGACGATTAGTCATATAACCAGTAACTAGTGAAAAGGAGATAACTCTGTGATGTTTGGGATGCGGGTTTGTTGAGAGACTGAAATCGCGCCAAAAAAATATTTTTTCTTTTGATTTTTCTCATTGAACCCCACAAAACGGGAAAATATTTCAGGCGTGTAAAAAGAGCTTTGAATTAACATCACTAATAGAATACTAGTATATTTTGGCAGTCCTGATGATTACGGGTGATGGTGGTTGTTCATATAAGCCTTCATTTCTTTTGCCTTTTCCGACTCATTCATTCCCATCGCCATCGACTGAAGTTCCTTACCGACATTAGTTTTATGTGACATTTACTACGATATAGAAATATTCAAATTTAAGAGCTATCATAAGATACACATATGGTGCCATGAAGGTCACCGCTAGGGTTTGTAGCATGTGGCCAGTACACGTCAGACTAAGGTCCCTTAAGGTCTGTGGGATAAAATACATCTTAAATCCATCTGCGCTAGACTTCATCTTTCTTATTTTGTTTACATTATCTCTCATACAGTAGTACAAAGGAGCCAATAATGTATTTTCAATATTATCACCGAAGGGACAAACTTCCAATTTATGAATGAGATTTACTCTTTAATTTACCCTTTGCTTCGTAAGTATTCCATGGATATCTCCTCAAATAATTTTAATACACTAGTCAGTTTATCAAAGTAAAGTTTCACAAATCTATCTCTTCTAAACTTCACGCAATGTATTTGGGCAATTAACCCAAATTCATGACCCAATATTCTAAATGAGACCTAACTAGCCTAAGACATCATTGCTCTTTCATCTTTTTGTCATCTTTTTCCAATACCCTCTGATTTAATCCTGATTTTTTTGTCAGCTTGTCCATATAATCTCTATACACGTTTCACCTAGGAGAAGTCGTGAGAGTAATTCCTAGTACTTAATCGAGTTTACACCTCCTATTGCGGTATTCGGGGTCCTGTTTTAAAAATTCATCGTTACGCACTTTTTAAATGTAATACTAATGGCCAAGTTTTGCACTAACGTTGTATAGCATTAAAGTCGTCAACCAAAGCCACTTTATCCTCTGCATTACGCATATGTCTGTAAAGCACTCCATCCTCGGCAAATAAACGAATGTTTTTATTAAACCCGGAGTTGATGTCGTTTAAGTAAAGAAGGAATAAAAGAAGTCCATGGGAACTCTTCCCCAGGGAACGCATAATGTGACTGTTACTGTATTAAAACTGACACTATATATGACTAAATTTTTCACCCCACTATTCAAAAAGTCTTTAATCCCGTCAATGATATTATTATCCATTTCATAGGCATTGTGAGGAGTTTACTACGATGCACTTCATAGAAAGGTTTTCTAAAATCTCGAAAAATAGCGCCCACTAGAACATTGCTCTCTCCCTAACTAACGATATCATAGACAAAAAGCGCAAGTTGTGTCTCTCAGAATTTAACCTTTCGGAAATCGAGCTGGTTTTTCATCAATAACTCATGACTAAAGACGTGTCTCCCAATTTTTATTGTACGTAATCTATCGGTTAAGGTAGGTGCTGTATGGAAATAAGCTACCAAATAAATATCTCGTTACTCCGAAAAAGCACAACCCAGTATCCTACCCTACAACAAGCTCCTCTACATCTCCGTGTACCTCCTTCCTTCCTTTCGTCCAGCATCCGTGTCTATTTTTACCCCTTCCTCATTTATCCAACATTCTACCCTCTATTACATCGGCAACTAGTATGCTTCGCATCCTTTTTTCTTGTCTCCTTATGATTTCTCGCAACAATATCCCCTCCTTCCCCACCAAATTAAACACTTCCACATTTTACTTGGCTATTTCGTAGACGTATAGTATATCTACAAGGGTGGTCTGAAAATTTTCCGACACAAAAAAGATGCAAGGCTTTTTTTTCTGAAATTTTCTGAGTCGGAAACTATTCTGACCACCCACGTACGTTGTCCTTTCTGAGCCCATACTCTGTCCCTAGGCTTTAAAATAAGAAATTTCTGCGTAATTCTTTCAACATAACAGGAAATTTAGCACTGATAACTTGTGGAAAAATTCTCATCTGTAATATAAAAGTTTCCCGTTAATTGACATGAAGATTGGTCTAAATTTGAATAAAAAAGTCTCATGCAGAACGCTAAAGGTAAAAATTTCGAAGAAGCAACTCAATAGAAGAGAAACATGGTTCTCTTAGCCTCCTCAACTTTCGGTAAACGTGGGTGAGGACCATTGAAATCTGTTTTCACCTGTCTCTTGTGGTTCTTTTGCGGAAATAACCAATTAAAAATCCCTTTTAAACAGGTGCATTGAGAAATGACTGCCTCTTATAATTAAGTTCCCCTCCTCAAAATCGTGATATAGTTAAGTTAGGCTTTGAAAATTATATTTTATGGAAATAGAAACCTAATAACTCGACTTTAATGTGAATTTTCATCTTTGTTAAACAATAATGACTTCGAGTTTTTTTATGAATTATGACTAATGCCATTATTATTATATTAGGTAATCTACCGGTAACGGTAGGTTTTTGGATGGACACAACTATCAACTAAACATTTTGCAACTCCAAACAAAACCCAATTCGGCAACCTAATCTACATCAGGTCCTTCTTCATCTCCGTGTACTACTTTCCTCCCTTCATCCCGTCCAACATTCCTATCCTGTTCCTGCCCTTACCTCGCTTGCCCAACATTCTCCCCTCTATTACCTTTTTTAACATCCCACTACCGCTCAATACGTCTTTCATCCATTTTTCCTGCCTCCATAGAATTTCTCTCAACAAACCCCTCTCCTCACCCACCATTTCCAGTACTTCCTCATTTGTTTTCCTTTCGGTCCATTTCACCTTCTCCATTCTTCTCCACACCCACATTTCAAAAGCCTCCAATCTACGTCTATCCTCCTCCTTCAGCGACCACGTTTCCGCGCCGTACATAGCTACGCTCCATATCAGAGTTTTTACGAGTCTTGCTTATGCAATAACTCCTGGATATTTTCTCGGATCTTCTAACTCTACGAGTAAGTTTATCTGCCTGTCCCGCAGAATGGTTTCAGATTATTTTTAAATGATGCATTAATTTTAATAAAGACATTTTTTTTCATACTGTGATTTTTAGGGGAATAGTTCAAAGGTATAGTGTAGCATATTGAAAGCTAGAAGATTCTCTGCTTCCGCTGAGCTGGATTAGAGCATCATAGAAGTGAATTTTTAGAGCAGCGCTAGTCTAAATTATTGAAGTAACCCTAAATTGTTTTATTGTTGAAACCCAAGTCCTTCTCCCTAGATTCCCATTCTCCATTTAATATAAACAAACCCTCCAAACATCCTTCCACTGTGAAAAGATGCAAATGGAACTTGGAACATAAAGCGCGCTCTGCCTGATCTGTAGTCTGGTTAAAAGATTTGTGGTCTCAAGAGTAGTGATGCACGAGGGAGATAGCGTCGAGAATGAATTTCTTTCTCTGGATCTCTTTTTATAATTAAAATAAAAGAGAAACAAAATATGAGCAGTCCGGGAAAGTGCGTACATACCTATTTATACATACTAATGTAATGCAGCGTTCACTCATAGTTACGTCCGAACGTTTTTTCTTGCGCGTTTGTGTGTAGGTTTTTATGTCTGCTTCATTTCATTGTGGCAGGATAAAAACAGGCAAGGAATGGACGACAGCCGCCTTTTCCTGGTTCGCGCAGCAGAGACACCGATTCCCCTGGCTCCTTTTCCCCGGCCCAATCCCCTCGCCTCCTCCTCCCCGACCTCCCCTCCTGACACAAGAGCCGCGCGCGATTTTGCGTACCTACGTGAGCCGGGAGACACTTGCTCGACGGAGGGAAATGAGGGAGAAAAATGAGGGAAATGGAAATGAAGAAGGAATAAAATTTCGCGAGTGGAATAGGAGATGAGATGAGAGTGAAAGGGGGGCGGATGGGTGGTACTGAGGAGAGAGAGAGAGAAAGGATAAGAGGACATAAAGGAAAAAAAATGGAGTGCATTGGTGCAGGGTGGAGAAATGAAGAGGGAGAGATGGAACGAGAATTGAAGTAGAGGGTAGGGAGCCAGCGAAGGGAAAGTTGGAAGAAGAGCAAAGTCTGCCAAAGGAAATTGAAAGAATGAAATAATACGGAAATGAAAACCTAGAACTCTTTGCTACGTTACTGGCCATCAATGGTTTTTGAATATTATCTCCCAAATCTCGAACAATATTTCGAAATAAATTTTAAAAATATTTAATTTTTTGTGTGAAAGTATAAATAAAATTTTGAATCAAAAGAAGTGAAAACATCATCTGAAACTGGTAGTGCGCTGCCAGTAAACCAAATCGTAGCATTAGTTTTAACTTTTGTGCGTGTACTGAAAAAATCAACGAAATTTTAAAGCCTAAGAGAGATAAAATATTTAAATTGCATTCATAGTATTTCATGGAAGTAACTTTAGATAACATTATGATATTTTGTCTATTAATAGCCTTCAATCTTGAGAATATATTAATCTCGTTTGACGTAAATTATATAATCGTAAAACGTTTACAGTTTTTATAGCGACTACCAGCGAATGAACGCAATATGTTATCCTTTCTATACGGACCCTAGGGAGCCTAATTGTTCCAAAAACATTAATTATTAGAACTTATTCATTTGATACACATCTGGTTTTGCAACTGCCCTATGAAAATTAGCCGATGGTCATATTGAACCAGCCTTTGTCAAAACGTTTATGATGAGGACTTATTTAAATATTATTAGAGACGCCCAAGATTTATTGCGACATTGTGGGATTTTAACAGCTAAACTTATTCATTAGAAAACGTTCTTTAAAATAGTTATTAATATTAATTTACTTCAAAATTGTTATAAAATACTTTTTCTATATGATTAGGGTAGGTTTTCGGTTGACCCTGGAACTACACACCACTGTATTCTTAAGCTCAGATTAGCATGATAAAATATTCTTAAACCCTATTCTACAACTTGTTCTTTAGCTCATCTTTTTATTTCAGCCTCCCAAATTCCAGCTGAAATGCCTCTTTCATTACTCTCTCTACCTTAATTTCCCAGAATTCTCATCTTCAGTATCTCATTTCCTTTCAGTATCTCCTGCATACCATTGTTTTACCTTCGTCGAGTTTCTCACTTAAAAAATAAATTAACATTTTTTTAAATTTATTAGTTCAATAAGGTTCTACTAAAGTTATTCACAGTTATCTTCAATGTTTAGGGTCATGGAATGCAGCTGGATCCTTTTGTATCCTTCTGCAATTGATCTGTTGTAATATTTAGTTTTTGTATGAAACTTATGAAGAATATACAGTTCCGTAGTGAGAGAAACATATGGTAGGAATGGAAGGAGCACTCCAGCTAGCCACACCATGTATCAATTTATTATGCTTCTTTGTTTCGTCCTTTTTGTAAGCGTAAGTTATCCCAGAGTTAACTTAAACAGGACTATATTTTTCAATCCTGAAATACAGTTAATAACTTATAGGAAAGGACGATACACAAATTTGTCATTAAATGAAATGCAGTACTTAGTTTTCAGATGGAAACCCTATTTATCCTGCTTTTATTTGTAATTGCGCCTCTCCAGCTTCGTAAAAGAAATTGATAATTACACATTCCATATATACGGGCGGTCACACTTCACATTTTATCCCTACAGAGCATAGTTTTCCCGATGAATGTCAGCAGCTTGGAAATTTTCTTAGTACTACAAACCTTATCACTAAACGGGCCTCACATTTTGGGGGAATTTCAATTGTATTGTCCATTTTGACCCGCTATTGTAAACAAATCGGCGCGACCTTTCAACCAGTCCAACAGCTCGAGGCGTACTAAACCACTGTGGGCGTCATTACAGCGACCAATTGACTCCCTCCACTGCTTCTCTCGCTACACGAAAACGGAGGTTACTTTTTGGACAGCCCATATATTACGGTCCAGTTATACTAGAACATTTACTTTCAGGGTTTGCACTGTGACCCGATTATTTATTATTAAAGGTAAGCTTATTCCTACTCTACAACAAAGTCCATCTTCATTTCCGTATAACTTCCTTCCTCTCTTCATTCTGTCCAACATCCCTATCCTATTCATTCCCCTTCCTCGTTTTCCTAACATTCCTGCCTTCAACATCCCACTACCGATCAATACGACCTTCATCCATCTTCTTATGAATTCTCCCAACAATCCCTTCTCGCCTACCACTTCCTCATTTGTTTTCTTTTCTGTCCACTTCACCTCATCCATCCGTCTCCACAACCACATTTCAAAGCCTCCACTCTACGCCTTTCTTCCAGCTTCAATGACCATGTTTCGGTGCCTTACATAACTGCGCTCCGTATCAAAGTTTTTACGAGTATTTTCATAACATTCTTACTCTATGTCTCTGTCACCAACTCCCTCCTCCTTGAGAAGGCCTCTGCCTAGTGCATTTCTTCTCCTTACTTCCCTATTACTTTGACCATTTTGTTCCAAAACACTTCCGAGATACGTAAACTATTCCACCTGCTCTAGTTTTTACCCTCCTATTTTATTTTTAAGCTTCTCCTTTGCCTTTCTGGAAAACCGCGCAACGATTGTTTTATTAAGATTTATTTTCATCCCATTTCTATTGCACTGAACCTCCAATTCACTCATTAATGCTTATAACCCCTTGGCTGACTGACAAACTAAAGCTTGGTTATCAGCAAACCCAACCGTTTTTACGAATTCTCTTCCGACTTTCATTCCTATTTTCAGTTCTTCCCAAGCCTCTTTAATCGTTTCGTCCACATATTCCTTTAACAGCACCGGTGATAATGGGCAACCCTGTCTTACACCTCTTTCTAACGCTGCCCATCCGGACTCTCCGTTCCCCACTCGCACCTGAGCTATCTGAGACATGTGCAGGTTGCAGACTAACCTTACCCTTTGCTGACTGACAAACTACGAGCTAATAAAGCTTGATTACCTGCAAACCTAACTGACTTAATGGATTCCCAGCCGACTTTCATTCCTATTTCCATCTTTTCCTACGCCTTTTGAAACATTTCCTCGACACATATATTGAACATCCCAAGTGATAATGAGTAACCCTGCCTTATTCCTCTTCCTAACATAGCCCATTCGGGCTCTACATCCCTCCACTCGTACCTGAGCAGTTTTAGCATGTACAGGATGCGGATTCGTCTTCTAACAAACGCCTTTTTGAAGTATACGAAAGAGGGAAATACGTCCTGATTATATCCTCGTATATATTATCCCTGTAACCCAATTACCACTTATTACATTACATTGACTCGTATATTGTAATGTTTACTCTTCTTTAATGCTCATTGTTCCTTGGTGTGCCTTTCATTTTATGAGTACGTATGGATACGTGTTCTTACTCCCATAAAACTATTGTAGTTTTTTTTCCATTTATTTATTATAATTCAAATACCGGCAGAATAACGCCGCATACTATTACGTGCCTAATTGATGATCCTTCCTTGCTGTGCTCGTGAATATTATTAAAATTCCAGAATGCACTCTCATCTTTGTAGAATTTGTTTCTAACTACGGATTTGAAGGTAAAACTACCAGTACTCCACCGGCGCCACGAGGTGGCTTGTAGGAAAACGTTAGGACACTTGCAAGTGAAGCTTTTGTTGATTCATTTATAGTAAATTGTTTTTTACTGTTCTTCTTTTGCATTTTACATGTGAAAAGTGATTCTTTATGTCGGTCGATTCTTCAATCTCCTATAACTAAGAGGAGCAAATATATTATCTGCTCATTGAAGTTTACTAGGATGATTTCTTCAGAATCATCGTTATCTCGAATAATTTTTGCCTTCCCCAAAGTTTAAGTCGTACCTTAAATGTTTGTGTTTCCGAAATATCCCCAAATGAGCTCTAGCCAAAATAGGAGGACGCTTTTTTTCGATCATAACCTGTCAAACAATCAGGCTCACGACTCAATCGCATCATGCTGTTATATGCAGTTAAAAAAAATCTGTGGTACCCGTAAATATGGACTCGAAGTGAAGCCCCTGAATGAAGGTACCTTGATTATGGCAAAGGGACATTGGAAGTTCAAGAAACTTGCATCGGATGCGCGGATGAGGAGGAAACAGAACACTGAAGCATGTCGCCTCTGTAATCATAGGTATAGTTTGTTCCTTGATGTAGCTTCATCACAATGCGAAAAGACAGAAATCGTAGGTGTTGCTTTGCCTTTGTGACATATTTTCAATTATGGCTCGATTAACTCCTTCATCTCTCCTCCAGGGGTGTCAATATAAGGCTCAACTCATTCTGAACTCATAGTTGATATCCTTTCCTATAAGCGCCTCCCCCAAGCTCAAACTTCATTTTTACCTTCCTTTTCAAGAATAATATTACTGGAATAAATTATAGCTTGTGCCAAAAGATTATATTCCGTAATAAAACTAATCGTAAGTTAGGAGTATTTTGCGTAACGATTAAATTTTTCCTTTCGTAGAATATAACATCTTCTGAAGTTCTAGGAATGCGTCAAACTGAGTTACTGTAGTACACGACACGTAATAAAACCACATACCTGCGACCAACTTGTTACGGGGCACAAATACTCATAGGAATGAAGGATTCCGAAAAGTATATCATCCATCATTTTGAATTCATACGTTAGTGATAAGACATTACATTGCGTCATTACTCCGCGAATGATACTTCATGTATTTCTATCAAAGAAAATAGCAATTTACCTGAGAGATAAACTAGTTACATGGAAGAAATATTCATCTTTTTACTGTTACCCCTAAAATATACTTTTCGGGTACATAAATTTGTATTTGCATTGTGAGGACACTTCAGTTTCAATTTTTTATTGGTTTATTTACATAAGCCCTGTAAAAAATTAAATTCTCTTTGTCTTTTGTGTCATCGAAATTCTCGAAAAATTGTGGTTAATTTATGTGTACTCCAAGGTGAATCAATTTTTCTCAGGTGTTTTTTTGTGTAGTAATTCCTATCGAAAATGTATCAACGGATACGAAGGCGCTTTTGGAAGCGCAGAAGCTAAGAATGTTGTCTTCACACCAAGACTCGAAAACAAAATAAACGCCAGTAAATATTTTCAACTGCCTATAACCAGCAATTTTTCACTTTTTTCGTGCCCGTCTGATAAAGAAGTAATGGTTAACTCACTTATCTGTATTTTTAAACGTTTGAGTAATTTACTAATATGATTAGTTTCTTTGAACAGAATAAATATAAGAAACTTTCAGCTTTGTTTAGACCTAACGTTCCAATAACTCTCTGTAAAGTTCTATGGCGATGATTTTACCTAAAAACTTTTCGATGCAAACTCGACTCGACTAGTACTAAAAAATTAGCATCGGAATTGGAACTTTCAAGAGTCCACGCGAAAGGACAATTTTTTATGTAGGATAGGAATGCAGTTACCAATTTTTTGCTATTTTTATCTCTGCTTGACCGTTATTTTCTGTAGCAATGTGGTGATTGAGTTAGAATTTTTTGCCAACACTAAAAGTAATCTGATATCCCTTATTCCAATTTTTTTCGTATTTTACAGATACCTAAGTTTTATAGTTTTTCAAGCTTAATCTGTTATACGTATGATAATTTCGGAGTTATGGATTTAAAGTGTTCTAGTTGAAGATAGTTAGAGGGTGTCTTTCATTAACTCGTAAATATTTTATTAAATTCTTGAGGAAGTTGGCTAAGTATGAAAGTCAAACTAACTTTTAAGCTGACCTTATAGTTCATTTAACTGAATATTTCAGGAAAGATTTTAATCAACGGAATATTTTGACGGTATGATTAGATCTTTGAACAATGTACATAAGAAAGAAATTCTCAGCATCGACAGACACCCTGATGAGAGTATTTCATTGTTCAGGTGAAACCAACGCTCTCCCTTCAAGTGTAGACGTCATTTATAAAACCCTTTAGTTGTCGTTACTATTCTCAACTCTTGATTGAAATTGAATGCTTATCAAATGCCCTCTGTAGTTGCGTTTATATTTTTTTCTGGCATTCGAGCAATAATTAGGTTTTCCAATAAGATTAGTGTAGCTACAATCTGGTACAAACAAAAAATTCCTCGTCAACGGTGGGAATTATACTGTAAAGTGCAAGAGAAAGACGTTTAACTTCTAATTATCTAGCTTTACAGAAAAATAGTACTAAGTTGTGAATAAATATTTAGCATGATTTCGCATGCTGGTAGAAGACATTTGTGTACGAGCTGCGTTTGTAAATCGGCGAGGAAGCAACGTGTTCGGAAACTTAACATCGTAATCTTCTCCCCTCTCTGTTTCCCTTTAGCAGATAATGATGAAGTTGTACCGGAGTAACTCTTGGAGTTTCTGGGTCATGGTGTCTTAATAGTTAGTACCTATTTAGATTGTGGTTTCGGAGTGTGAACGCTAATTAGAGCAAATTGCTGTTTTTTACAGCTAGTGATGACTCATTTGGAGCGGCAACGTATTTTAGGGGAACACAGTTAAACTACTTAAAAAGTAGAAGGCTATTCACTGTGCAAAATACTATAATGAAAAAAGGGAATAACAAAATCCGATGTGACTCACTCACCCTCTGGTTGAATGGCCTATAATAATGGGTTTTCAAAGTCTGATAATGAGTCGGATGGTCTTTTGGTCGTCTGACAACATCTGGAGCACGAACTTGGCGCACACTATCTTCATCGCTAAATCCTCAGTAAAAATGCGAAACACAACAGTGGATGACAATTTCAGTTCATTGGCAACCATTTTGATATTCCATCGACGGTCAAAGTCAAACAATTTTCGAACAAGAGTCACATTATTGTCGATTTTGGTGTTTGACGGCCACCCATATCGTTGTGCGTCGTGAACCTCTTCCCGCCCCTCCTTTAACCAACTCGAAACTTGTGAGTAGGACAGAGGAGAGTCCCCGTATGCCTCAAGTATCATTTTGTTTGTCTCCTCAAGAGATTTTTTCAGTTTAGCACGAAACTATGTAATCGCGTAACATTGCTCGATCGTGAATTCCATTTCTTTCGGGACCCGGTCGGTACGCAGAGTTCTGCAATAACTGAAGTTCTGACGCTTTAACATCTTGCAGAGCACTGACACTGATTTGGCGGCAAAGCTTAGCGTTTGCATCACCTTCTCCAAGTAATTTAATCGTACTAATAGAAGCGACGCGGGAAATTCAATTGCATTACCTTCGGAACGCACCTTGGTGCGTTCCGAAAGACCTCGTCAGAAACCGGTCTCAGTGCTCTGTCTCTCCAGACATCTTTTCGTTCCCTCGGATTAAGGCAGCGCTGAAAGGAACCCATATTTCATCCAAAGAAGAGATCCAATCTGCCGCGACGAAGACCTTGCGAGAGGTCCCCGAAGACGCCTTCCAGGGCGCGTACCGGTCATGGCAGAGTCGTTGTAAAAAACTTGTAGGGTCCCAAGGACAGTACTTTGAAGAATTTTAAGGGTTTGTGCAAATATTTTCAAGAAATTACTTTTGAAAAATAATTGCATTACTTTCGAAACACACCCTGTAATATTAACGACGGAAGTTTTTCATTTTTCTCTCCTCGGTTTTTTGCAGTAGATTCGCAAAATAATCCACCATTTCCTCTTGCGACTAGTGTAGCGAATAGAAAACTCGCTTCTTGATGGTTTAAGACAACGATACGACGTACTGGGAGACGTGTTTACTTCTACCTCAACGAAGAGTGTAATTTTACCAGACTAATAGGGAAAGAAAAAGTTCAGTTGGTGGAATTTCAAATTTCCTTCATTCAATGCGTTAATACGAGGGTCATCCGGAAAGTAGTACCCGTTCGTGAAATAAAGACACAAAAGTAAATATTAACAAACATAAAAAATTTTATTTGAAAGAGGATACTTTAAACTACTTCTCAACATAATCTCCAAGCAAATTAAGGCATTTGTCATAACGTGTGACAAGTTTCTGTATTCCTGCTGCATAGTCCTTCGCCGCCAGCTCATTGAGATACAGGGTCACTCCTTCTTTAAGTTCTTCATCGCTGTCAAATCTTTTTCCTGCCAAAAAGTCTTTAAGCTTTGTAAAGAGATGAAAATCTGAAGGGGCCAAGTCCGGGGTATACGGTGGATGGTCGAAAGCTTCCCATTTGAATTGCTGCAAAAGTTTTTGTGTTATCCCAGCTGCATGAGGCCTGGCATTGTCATGAACGAGAATGACACCAGTAGACAATAGACCTCGCCGCCGATTTTGTATTGCCCGCCGTAATTTCTTTAATGTTTCACAATACGCATTGGCATTAATAGTGTCTCCACGGGCCATAAAATCAATAAGCAATACACCTCGTCGATCCCAGAAAATGGTTGCCATGAGTTTCCTGGTGGACAGAACTGTCTTGAATTTTTTTGGTTTGTTTGGTGAATGAGCATGATGCCACTCCATTGACTGTCGTTTACTCTCAGGTGATGCATAACAAACCCATGTTTCGTCACCAGTAATTATGCGAGTCAAGAAAGAGTCTCCTTCATCAGAATAACGTCCCAAAAACGTCAGTGCTGCAGCCATACGCTTGGTTTTGTGCTCATCTGTAAGCATGCGAGGGACCCATCTTGCACAAATTTTTGCATAATGCAGATGGTGTTTAACAATTTCATGAACAATTTTTCGAGAAACATTGGGAAAATGCTCACAGATGTCATCAATTGTGACGCGCCGATCGTTCCTCACGAATTCGTCAACTGAGCTCACCAGTTGGTCTGTAATGACAGACGGTCTCCCCGAACGCTCATCGTCGTGTGTGTTCCCCCTCCTCATGTTGAAGTTGCGACACCACCGCCGAACAGACGACTCGTCCATTACATTGTCTCCATACACCTCCTTTAATTGGCGATGAATATCACATGGGCGAACGTTTCTTGCATTGAGGAATTTAATCACTGCCCTCACTTCACAACTGGCGGCGTTCTCAATTTTTTTAAACATTGTAAACAATCACAGAAACAACACAGGCAATGCTAGCGTCACGCAACTTGGCTCAGAGAAGGCAGACAAGCCACTGAAGCTATCTGACCTCGTCCAGCGGCTACTCGCGTCGTCAGCACTTCATGCGGCACGAACGGGTACTACTTTCCGGATGACCCTCGTACTATTTTATAAAATATTCTTTCTAGGTGTTCATAGCCTGTAAATCATCCTCGTGTGGTATGATTCGTCATGATAGAATGAGTTAATGCACTTGGCAAATTGGCACTGAGATCCGTAACATTGAAACAGGAAGTACATGCTAATGTCCGTTGGCAGCGGTAGTTACTTTGTAACGAATTACCTCCATTAAAAATCGCCAGTACTCATTAGCATTTCAGCATCTGAAAATTACGCCATTATCCACCACGCATCTCTTTTAGTAAGATTCAAGGCCAGTTATTCAGACCACTGTTTTAATATGACTACGTCAAAGTGAGGTATATTTTATTGTAGCTGAAAGGAGAAAAAAATTGACTGTTCAGTTTAATTAACCTTTAAAGGCTGCTTTAAAGGTTTATTTTTTGCAGCGCTGTCATCCAAAAATCCTTTTATTTATTTCTTGGAAATACCTATATTACCTTTCAGGCTTCTCATAATTAGTTGTCGTCTTGGGTTTTCAACAGCATAAACTTGAGTGGAAGCTTACTCACCATTTTCAAAAGGTTATTCAAGAAAAAATATAATTTTAGTTAATTTTTTGTGTTAGCATTCTCAAAAAAACTAAAACACTTGTTTCATCTGAGGTTTTTAACTACATAACAAACTTTTTTTCTATGAAACGCTACCTTATTTAACTCTCATCATAATTTGTAGCCTCTTTCATGCCATCCAATGTGACCAACTTCGTTCGTAGCCTCTCGATTCAATAAAATTCTCCCTTCAATCACAAGCGTCAGAATTCCCAGAACTCTATCCCCTGTATTACATTTCCTTTTTTCTCCCAATTCCCAACAACAGCTTTCTCTTCTTTTTCCCTTTCTATGACCTTTTGTCAAAATTATCTTTTTACATTTTTCTTACTTTTTCTCATGTTTAAGGAAACTGTTATCCACGTTTATCATCTATTACACAATATGAATTCGACACAGATGTGCTTTATATATTTAAAGCTAATCTTAATAATTTTTTATATTGATATAAATGTTTTAATGGTATATGAGACGTTGATTGGAAAGTTAGGCATTTTTTATACTTATTCTCTCCATTTCTTATGCATGGCTGCAGTCCATAGCTTGATCGACATTGACTAGACGGTAAAGCACCGTGAATCAATGGCATGGTTCTCAATCGCTTAAAATTACTCTGTCAAAAGTAGTCTAAAAGCAATCTACGCAATGGGTTTACGTTTGCCTCAAACTCTAAGATTTGGCTCGTCGGCTTTCATCATTAAGTACTTTGTTATAGTCACCTGGAAAGTAAAATCAATTTATTTAATTGAAATTGAAGAATTAAATTGAGGAAAAAGTCGATGAATTGAATGATGAAGGTAAAAAAAAGTTCACGTATTACTTCTTGTAATTTAATTTCTTTGTTTTCCTGTTGGTGATTGGTTTAAACTTTTTCCCAAAAAATTCTTTTATTTACCTGGTTTCAGTTTCTCCCAGTTTATGAAAACAGTTCAAAAATGGCAACAGTACAAACTTTTGGTGCTTCCAGTTGAAAAAATCGCAAATTTGGCGTGTTTCGGGAACGGTAATATGTTATTTATGAAACTTAGAATTAATATAATTTTGTTACTTTTAATGATATCTTTAATGATAATGCTCAGTCAGCCAAGGGGTTGCAAGCATTGTTGAGTGAATTGGAGGTTCAGTGCGATAAATATGGGATGAGAATCAATATTAGTAAAACAAAGGTTATGCGATTTTCCAGAAAGAAAAGGGCTAAGCTAAACATTAAAATAGGAGGAGAAATAATAGAGCAGGTAGAACAGTTAACATATCTCGGAAGTGTTTGGACCAATACGGGCAAAGTAGTAGGGACGTAAAGAGAAGAATTGTGCTAGGCAAGGAGGCTTTCTCAAGGAGGAGGGAGTTGATGACGGGGACGTTGAGTAGGGAGGTTAAGAAAAGACTCGTAAAAACTCTTATATGGAGCGCAGCTATGTACGGCGCGGAAACGTGGTCGCTGAAGCAGGAGGATAGACATAGATTTGAGGCTTTTGAAATGTGGGTGTGGAGAAGAATGGAGAAGGTGAAATGGACCGAAAGGAAAACAAATGAGGAAGTACTAGAAATGGTGGGGGAGGAGAGGGGTTTGTTGAGAGAAATCGTATGGAGGCAGGAAAAATGGATGAAAGGCGTATTGAGCGGTAGTGGAATGTTGAAGAGGGTAATAGAGGGGAGAATGTTGGGCAAGCGAGGTAAGGGTAGGAACAGGATAGGGATGTTGGACGGGATGAAGGGAGGAAAGAAGTACACAGAGATGAAGAGGGACCTGATATAGATTAGTTTGCTAGGTGGGGAGTCACAAAATGTTTATTTGTGTCCATGCAAAAACCTACCTTAACCGGTAGATTACCTAATAATAATAATAAATGATATCTTCATAGATTTATGAATCAGGGAGGAGAAACACTGATATGTGCAACCCAATTATTGATTTGTTAAACAAGATTAAATTTGCAAAATCACATTCTCCGAGCATAAATCGAGTAGTATAGTGTGTCCATTTCCGGAAACTTAATTCTGAAATCTTATCCAAGCGATCAGTTTTAAACTTAAGGATTCTTATATCCGCTAGAACCCAATGAGGATGCTGTCTATTGAGATGCACAAACGAAAAAAAAGGAGATTAAGTCTTGGAAAAAGCACGGCAATGAAGGTAAGGTTAGTTCATCACGCGCCAGCTACGGTTGAATGGAGTTGGGAGTCCAACAGTAGGGAGGACGGCTTCAAAATTAGAGAGCCCAGTGGAAGAGTTACTGTGCACGAGGAAATTTCACGAGACTTTGCGAAACGGGAGTCCAAGGAAGGGAATCCTAATTGATTTTTTTTCAAAACGCGTTCCTCTCACAAACGGGGGGAATATTGTGGGACGCTTTAATGGGTTTCGAGACACGGGGGGGAGCGAAATAACTCCCTACAGCGCCAGGTGTTACGCCACGAGACACAAAATTTATCCTTTTTTCTGACATTTCCACTCAGCACTCGTGGCGAGTAGGTACTCAAGCAAAGGGGAACACCCTGAAAAATATTGCATACTGCTTTTTCGCTGCTTGCTACGTACCTAGTCATTCCATCCGATTAAAGATTATGGCAGGAAAGGATCTTAGTGAACGAAATTCTTAATACATCATCGTTAATAAATATTATTTTCCGCTGCAGTGGATGTAGTGCGTCAGAGATGCCTTGCGCGGGTGATAGCTAAACACTTAAGGTAAGCTATCTCTACTAGGTAAGCTTACCCTTTGAACCAGAAAACCGTTTCAAAATGTTATTCTTCGTTGCGTTGGAACACATCATAGTCGAGCCACAGCAAAGAAGTTATTACTGGAAATATACATTTTCGTCATTATTTTTTTGTAAGTAGAGCTTTATTTTGAGTGCCAGCTTTTTTTTGAAAAGTGTACACGCAAAATATGATTTATTATTAATTCTATTGTATAATGCTGCTTGGTAATGCTGTACATGTCGAAATGCTGACTATTCATTTACTCGCCTATTGGAACATACAAAATAGTCAGTCTATTTTCTGTAGCCTTATTTATAAAAGAAGGGCTGTATATATTTTTTTCTCTGAAACTGTATTTTTTTAGTTAAAACCAACTCATTTGACTCCTGACAATTCACTCCACATAAAAGTAATCAAAATAACTCATTCAATATAGAGAATTATTTAACATTGTATCTACTACAGCTAAAGGTCGACTTGATATTCGAGGATAGAGCTCACCTATTAATCCCAACAGTAATAATAATTCCAACAGCTTGTGAAATTCGCACAGGGCAGGAAAAATTTACCTCCTCATTAACAAGTCAGTCATGAACATTATTATAATTACTAGGCAATCTACCGGAAAAGGTAGGTTTTTGGATGAATATTACGGAAAAGAATTTAGATTTCAAATTTCTACAAAGAATTCTTGTGTTTTCTCTCGGATTGGTTTGAACTGGGTTCCAATCTAAAGGCATGTCCACGAATTAATATTTTTCCTTTCCTATTATGAGATCCGATTAGGCGTCGGAAGTTACAAGGAAGGAACAATATTTGAGATTCCGGATTTTCACTGGGAGACCGCTGGTCTCCAATGGTGTTTTGTGGTGGACGAGTAATCTATTTTGAGGGTTTCAAGCGAATCCGGATATCCGTGTCATAGTTCTTTCTCTAATGAGTTTTAATTATTGTCAAAAGAAGAAGTTATAAAGCGTTATCGACAACCAATAAGGTCTATTGTATTTCATTTCCACGGGGGCGTTAATCATTCATTTTATTTCTTAAGGAATGGTGGGGTGAAAATTGTTGGAAGTCAATCTGAAGCGAAAGAATCAATTTATGTATAGGAAAGAAATAACAAAATATTTTAATATGTTATCTTTCAGGTTTATCATAATCATCTGTTCTCTTGGCTTTTTAGCAGCCTTAAACACATATGACAACTCATTCACAATGTATTTAGAAAGGTCATTCAAAAAATGTTATGATATTTAGCTGCTCTTTTAAATCTTTTAAAAGAACTTGATCCATCTGAGGTTTTCAACCGTAAAAATATATTTTTTCTATAAAATTATGCGTTATTTAAGTCATCAAAATTTGTAACTTCTTTCAAATTCTATTGAAAAAATTAATTTATGCCTATGTATACGAGGTAAAAGGATCAAAACCTTTTTTGATAAAAGCCGATTAAATATTTCAGAATTACTTCAGGGAGGTTTTCTCAGCGGTTGTTTCTCTAATTTTAACTTATTGTCCTTTCTGTCAATAGCTCCATATCAGTGTGAATGTGCCACTGAATTTAATCATGAAAAAATTAATAGTCTTTTGGCTTTTAGAGAAATCTTAATATTTCATGAAATATTCCTTACAAACCTATAACTTTTTGTGAATGTGAAACAATGTATTTTCATGCCATTGCCAAATCAATGCCTTACTTTTTCCCACTGGTAATCTCGTACTGACCCTATAATGTACGCTTAGTTTTGTCTGATTGGAACTGTACTTCGTGGAATGAATAATTTCAATGCAAAAATAAGCCATTACTTTTTTGGCGTCAATAATTTATTAATACTTGGGAATATTTTCGATGAGCAGTAGAAATTCAAGTATTCAACCACATTTTTACAGAACGTTACTGGCCACCGGAAGGGCATGTGGCGTAGTGTGTTAGGGTACCTGCCATGCATGATTTTTTTATCCTTTCAACCAATTTTACATGCTTCCTTGCCGATATTACCTCAGCTGCTACCTTGATGAGATGATAAATTATTTTCTTCAGCAGTCATTTAATGATTTATATCATTGGTTATAGTCTTGCTGTAGTATTATTTCTATTCTTATCTGTGACAATTCGTTGATTAACATCGGTCATTTTAAATTAATTAACGCATTCACACAATATTTGGAGTCTACTGTATTTCTCATATGCTTATTCAATTTGTTATTGTTAGGGCTAAATTCAGCTTAGCTTCATAAGCTAAAGGTAATTGAAAAATTTAACTTACATTTTTAAAAGTCCATTGGATCTACGCGAAGAAAACGGAGCAGGGTCAAGCACAAATGTTTATTTTAATTCACAATCGCTTACCTGAAAGTATGTAATTAAAACGCGAGTGCTTGACTGACTAGACTTGACTGGCTTGACTGGCTAGACTTGACTATGATTCTAACGTGTATTTCAGGTCATTAAGAGTCATTAATTAAAATTGGCAATTTTCCACAAAAATAAATTTTTATTAATAAAAAAAATTATTTTTGTGGAAAATTGCCAATTTTAATTAATCATGACATTCCACCATATCACGCCTGAAACGTCTTTTTATTAAGAGTCATGTTGCAGGTGGACAGGGTGTGTAAAATGGTATTTATATTATCATTATTACAAATAATTATTGTTATTTTACCTTGTAAGATACGTTTTGGACCGACATAAATAATAAAAGCGTATAATGCATCCTCTAAGGATGGAATCTCTTGTGCACAGAATCCCATCAGAACCTTTGGATTCTGCTCTTCCATTCTATTCTACAAATTCCAACTTACGCATCCCTTAGGTCCTTTTCCAAATTTTACGTGCCAGCACATTCGCGCATCATTTAAAGGATATGGGAATGATAATTGTGTCACAGAGACTTCACAGCTGGTTAGTATCTCTCACGGCTGCACATCTCATCTACTACGGTAGGATGACGCCATTAGGGAAGTAAAACTATGAAAGAATAAGTGAAACAATGATGGCATCGACATCAAAAAACAAAGCGTTCGATGACGGTACACGGAATATCCAACTTCGAAACCTCAGTAACCCCATATGTTCTTGAAGAGAATCATAAAATGCTAAATAACGTTCAGCCAAACGTTTTTACCCTTGCTTACTTTTCGTTTAATAAAATATTATGAATTATTCAACTCTTCCAGGAAGAAATTTGGTTCTATATAACCCGGCGTTAGTACTAGAACTGTTTTGGTATATTCGGTTACTGAAAGCATTTTAGGAATTCCGTTATCTTTTGAGGCAATCAAATAAACTTAGATGTGCTTTTCGAAATGTATCTCAAGCGTTAACTTTTACGAACTGACTCGCCTCCACTGTGTAATTTTTCATGCATAGGAGTCGATTTTCTGTAACATACCTTTGATGTTATTCCCTGTGCATGTGTTCACTTCAAATCAAAACAAATGCATTTCAAATTGAATGTTAATGGTAACGTAGAGTTATTATTTGTGGTATTCTACCGGTTAAGGATGGGCACAGAATACTCGTATAGCAAATAATACGACGAAAATTCCCCAACCTCTCCTAGCAAAATGACCTGATATCCAAAAGGGCAATAAACCCTTCTGCAGCCACGTCTGTGTCTATCTGTATCTACTTTTTCTACCCTTTTCTCGCTTGTCTAACATTTGCTTTGTTGAGGCATTTGATTCTTAGAAGATTAGTCCTTGTCACGTCTGTTCTTCAATTCCGTTCAAACAATCATATACATTATTTACTTGATCATATTTCTAATTGTAGTAATACACTGGAAACGTTCGATAAATCTTGTTTAATGGTCATGGTGCATCCAAAACTGCAACGTAAGCGTGCCAATATCTTCACCGGAGTGCGGGGCAAGCGAGATCACGACCTATTGCTCTCACGAGTAAGTTTCCATTAGCAGTCCTGTTTTCGGGAGGGAGGGGGACACACAGAGATATGAGCTCGTCACCATAGATCAAATTTCCAGGAATTCATGTTTTCAATTGAGGAGAAAGCCAACCGTCAAGGGGATGATCTTTGATCCTCGGTGCCATTCACAAAAGCCGAGCTCTTGCTCGGGCTGCGAGAAGTTGAGAGCCTTGGAATTGTTTTCTGAGTTCCTCGCAGAAAACCGAGTTAGGTTGTGGTGCTGGTGATGCGGGCTTAATGCAAGGCTTGAAGATGAACCGTGCGTGAGTGATCATTGGCCCGTGACACTTCCTGAATTCAGTCGAGAACCGCTTTGCCGGGGAAGGGTGAGGGTTTAGGTGAGCAGGAGAACGGACAGATGGGTAAGTATGTTGGGAGAGAAGGCAGAGTGTGTGGTACGAGCTTCGAGTTCATCACCAAACTAACTTTGATGATAATAATATCTCCTCGAATACGTCAGGCTCGGTGTAAGCGGTTACTTATGACGGTGCATTATATTTTTCTCTCATTCCATTGGGATAAAAATATTTTTGTTTGATTTAATTGATTTCAGACGATTTTTGTGAATATAAGTCTTCATGAAACAATAAAAAGGTACATTAAAATACGTGATTGACATTGATAAATTTTTACAAGCTCATATAAGGTCGGCCCCGGTGGCGGCGGGGTAACGTCCTCGTCTACCAACTGAGAGGTCACGGGTTCGATTCCCGTCTGGGTTAATTTTTCTCCATCCAGGGCTTGGCTGTATGTAATTGTCTTCAATGTAATGTATGTAATGTAAGGGTTAGGTGGAAGAAGGTACTATTTAGTCTCAACCTCGCCCAATTAAGTCGATAATAAATAAATAAGGTTCTTTTCAAATTTGTGTTTAGGAATGGTTCAGGAAGCTTGGAACGAAACGATTTTGTTCCAAGCTTTACTCAGAATTAATATTGCGTTAAGTTGAATGCACACATCCCATTATTTGTAGGAATAGTCACGACAGTTGTTTCCTTGGATGGTATAATGCTTAGTCCGTGATCATTTCATTAGATTTCACCGCTCGAATATAAAAGCTATACTTAACAAAGTTATAAGGCACCTTGCATGAGCACGTGCAAATCATTGAATTAATGGCTGTATTTTACGTAATCTAAAGCTACTAAAAATTCTTAAATGGTCTTTATTTTTAACAAGGGCGTTTTAGAAAGAATTTTGAAAATTTTCAAAGGTTTTCGCTCAATATTTTGTTCCACTATTCCTTTTTAGTAAGAGCGTAAATAAGATTTACACGATAACTATAAGTTAATAATGCTCAAAAAATTCTGCCCATGTGGGAAGATACGTTTTTGTGAATTTTTCGCTTTTGAGAGCCTAGAAAAGAGACGCTTTCCTCAATATTCCCCGAATGATGGTAGACTTTCCCTAATTTCTGTATTAAGCTCACACTTTTTGTTTCTCGCGGTATTTACTAATGTTTATATTCATCGTAAAGCGGTACTTGTTTAATTCCACTTAATCTGTATATCCGCAGTCATGTAGTACATCCATACATAGTTATAGGATTGTTATCTCAGGACCGTTTTCATAATTCAAGAGTGAACTTTAATGGTGTAGTTAAACTAAAATAATGAAAAGCACCACCCATGCCTTCCCTAAATTTAAATCTCCCCCTTTTTTTCATGAATTTAAACGACTGGAGAGAGGTGAGAGAAAATAAAACTGGGATAGAAAGGACAACTGCTTCGCGGAATCCCGATAAATGTTTTGGCTGTTGTATCAGTTGAATCGTCAATTGATTTGGCCAGACATGCACAAATTTAAAAAATATTTTGGTGGAAATTTTTATAATCCAAAGAATATTCCCTTCGCTACAGCACACACTCTAAAACTAGTGTGCTAAAGAGAGAAAAAACTAACCGAGAGATAGGTAGCATAGGAATTCAGTTTTGGTGTTTTGGAGTAAACATTACGAAACATAGTGTACATAGTTGGGATCACCACGATACAAGGCATAATAGTCACAATATGCAATAGAAACTGATTGATAACATGAAACTGATGAAAAAGAATTCCCATAATTTATTACACATTTCCTTGGAATTTTTATGGGCGCAACAATAGAAAATATTATATATTATTATTAGGTAATCTACCGGTTAAGGTAGGTTTTTGGATGGACACAACTATCAAATAAACATTTTGTGACTCCCCACCTAGCAAACTAATCTATATCAGGTCCCTCTTCATCTCGGTGTACTTCTTTCCTCCCTTCATCCCGTCCAACATCTCTATCCTGTTCCTACCCTTACCTCGCTTGCCCAACATTCTCCCCTCTATTACCCTCTTCAACATTCCACTACCGCTCAATACGCCTATCATCCATTTTTCCTGCCTCCATACGATTTCTCTCAACAAACCCCTCTCCTCCCCCACCATTTCTAGTACTTCCTCATTTGTTTTCCTTTCGGTCCATTTCACCTTCTCCATTCTTCTCCACACCCACATTTCAAAAGCCTCTAATCTACGTCTATCCTCCTGCTTGAGCGACCACGTTTCCGCGCCGTACATAGCTACGCTCCATATCAGAGTTTTTACGAGTCTTGTCTTAACATCTCCACTCAACGTCCCCGTCATCAACTCCCTCCTCCTTGAGAAAGCCTCCTTGCCTAGCGCAATTCTTCTCTTTACGTCCCAGCACTTTGACCGTATTGGTCCAAAACACTTCCGAGATATGTAAACTGTTCTACCTGCTCTATTTTTTCCCCGCCTATTTTAATATTTAGCTTAGCCTTTTTCTTCCTGGAAAATCGCATAACCTTTGTTTTATTAATATTGATTCTCATCCCATATTTATCGCACTGAAACTCCAATTCACTCAACAAAGCTTGCAACCCCTTGGCTGACTGAGCAACTAATGCTTGGTCATCAGCAAACCTAACCGATTTTACGAATTCCCCTCCGACTTTCATTCCTACCTCCAGTCCTTCCCATGCCTCTTTAATCATTTCCTCTACATATACGTTGAACAGTACCGGTGACAATGGGCAACCCTGCCTTACACCTCTTCCTAACACTGCCCATCCGGACTCTCCGTTCCTCACTCGCACCTGAGTAGTCTGAGACATGTACAGGTTGCGGATCAGTCTCCTGTCCCTCCAATCCATTCCTATTTTCTGCAATACCTGCAATAATTTTTCCCAATTCACTCTATCAAACGCTTTTTCGAAATCTACAAAACAGGCAAAAACGTCCTGATTGTATTCTATATTCCTCTCGACTATTGATCTCATTACTGCAATGGCATCACGCGTACCTCTTCCTTTCCTGAACCCAAACTGATCATCCCCTAAGTAATCATTTGCCTTACTCTCAATCATTTTGCTGATGATCCTGAGAATAACTTTAGCTGCGTGGGATATCAAACTTAGTGTTCTGTAATCCTCACATGACGAAGCCTTTCCCTTTTTTGGAATAGGAACTAACACCGATCTCACAAAATCTTCCGGCCAGATTCCTTCCTTAGAGATACTACGAATCAGTCCATATATGGCCATCTTCCCACCTTTCCCTAACCATTTCAACATTTCTACAGGAGTGTTGTCCACCCCCACAGCCTTATTTGCTTTCATCTCCTTTAATGCCCTTTCTATTTCATCGTCGAGTATGCCTGAACCTAAGCTATCTTCTTCTACGTCATGTTCCTTTTCTATGTCTAACCTTGTCGGCCTAAGTTCTTTACCATACTGTGTTTCTATATATTCCATCCATCTCTCTTGGATTTTTTCTGGTTAAACTATTATCTTACCCCACTTATCTTTAACTGTTAGCACAGATCTTGCCTTCTTACTTCCCGATAATAACTTAACCTTGCTGTATAGAGCACCGATTTCACCCTTCTTCTGTAAACTTTTCATATCCTCGCATTGCGTTTTCCACCATTCTTCTCTTGCTTTATTTGTGACCCTTCTCAATTTATTGTTTAACTCTTTGTACTTCATTTTGCCTCTGTGTTTACTTTTTTCCATCTTCTTCTCTCATCCATCTTTGCAATCATCTCATCCGTTACCCATGGTTTCCTTATCCTTTTCCCGTTAACGGTTCCTATAGTGTCTTTAGCGGCTTCCAATATCCCTTTCTTGATACATTCCCATTTTTCTTCGATAGCACTCAGTTCTTTACCGTCATCCATCATTTTCTCTACGGCCTCCTGATACTCCTTCCTCGTAAA
This sequence comes from Hetaerina titia, assembly GCA_037158775.1. Lineage (NCBI taxonomy): Eukaryota > Metazoa > Arthropoda > Insecta > Odonata > Calopterygidae > Hetaerina > Hetaerina titia. Next base: position 64,755,048 of record CM073775.1, on the reverse strand, counting down.
TTCATTTACTGCTTCTAAATTCCATTTTTTAACCCGCCGCCCTTGCCTTATCTTCTTGAAACGAACATTACATTTCATAACAACTAAATTGTGGTCAGAGTACGCATCCGCTCCTGGGAAACTGTGCGAATTTATCACACTGTTCCTAAACCTGTGCCTAACCATAATATAATCTAACTGATACCTTTCTGAGTCACCTGGCATTTTCCATGTATACCTACGCCTTTTGTGGTGTCTAAACCATGTGTTAGTGATGACTAACCCCTGTCTCCTGCAGAATTCAATTGCTTTCTCCCCGCGTTCATTCCTCGTGCCTAACCCATAGTCCCCCACCTCACCACCATCTCTTCCTTCGCCTACCGTCGCATTCCAATCCCCCATCACTATCAAATGTTTCCCTGCAGGAACACTCGCGATGATATCCTCTAACTAATCATACATCCTATCGACTTCTTACTCCTTGTGGTTGCTCGGTGGCATGTATACCTGAACAATGACCAAGTTTGTCGGCTCTGCTTTAATCTCTACGAGTAAAATTCTATCTGTCGCTTGCTCTATGTTGACTACGCTTCTTCCTACCCCTTTATTTAAAATTACGGCAACCCTTCGTTGGCTCTCGTCCCCGCCGCTGTATATCACTCTATAATTGTCACTCCAGTTATCCCCGTTATCCTTCCATCTCACCTCGCAGAGACCTAAAACATCTATATTACCTCTTTCCATCTCTCGCTTAATATTTTCTAATTTGCCTCTCCTCAACACAAATAGTGTTTTTAACGTGACACCATCACTTAATGGCCGCCCCACTGGGGTCAGACGCCATTGCAGCCGCCTCACTGAGGAACAGACGCTGCGTGGACTACCATTCGTCTGGCTCCTAACCTTCGACCTATCTGGCATGGGTGACCCTTCCAGGAGTAATTAGTATTACTCCCGCCAGCACAGCCCTAGGGGTCATCGGAACACACAAGCCCTTCCACCACGACAAGGTTGTAGTCCATGGGACGGGAAAATATTATATAATATTCCTCAAATTAGACGATATCTAAACTATTGTTTTTGTCAATATTGTATAAGTCTTGTTACTACATTTTCTTCAAAAGCCAATGCCCTTATCACTGCCAATCTTTCATTTAAAATGCCTTTACTACATGACTACATGCCCCACAATGAACTGAATTCAAATCACAACAATTAGTGCATCCTGAGGTGCAGTTTGGACCCACTACCCTCGTTTGAGCTCGTATGCGACCTATGGCAGCTGCTACCTAACCAGAGGTATGCCATGGGAGAGTTTTCGGGAGAAAGTAGTCTTTCCTGGAATTCACCTCCCACAATTCCCGTTTTAATGCAATGGCATAAATCTTGTTTTATAAACTGATTGCCCTTTCGCTTTTATGTGTGAATGGATGTGTGGACAGAGATTCCTGCGGGCGATTTGCCTTGGCCGTGCATAGCATCGTTCTAAGACACGAGGCTACCCTGTTATAGGCCCATTTTTCATGAATTATGATCGTATTTTCATTCCTTATAATTATATGAACAATTGTGGGTTTGGGAAATATAGTCTTCTTGTGGAGATGAAATAACGTTGAAGCGTTTCCTTCTCTTTGAATAGATGGAAAATTGAAATGATGAAACACATGGGGATGATAGAAAAATGCATGCTGAGGAAATATTCGGAGATTATTGATGTTTAAAGCTAGTTTAATTAATTTTGAAATGGTGTGGAAGGTAAGTCATAAATGCAATTGCTTTTGCTCTTTTTCAATCTCATTCGGCGTACGGCAGATGCATGGACGACCGAATCATAAGTCATAATGAAGATCTGCTTGATATGTATACATAAATGATGATTTTAAACTGATGTTGAGTATTACTGGTCGATTGATTGAGAAATACGAGAATGTGTAACCCAGGGTATATATATAATGTGTGGATTGTCGAAAAATGAAAATTATCCTCACAACTAGCCATGATTTGATGAGAAATTAATACATTTCGCGAGCGGATTGCTGGGTGTCCCGTTCAATCAATTTGGGACATCGGGTCAATCAGATGATTTTGAGTATTTCTATGACTCCATTCTTTAAATAATTCTCGCGCGAGCATTTTTTTAAGGGCAAACGAGGAAGGATAACTTGGGGAACAGAAAGGGGGAATGGAATCGGTCGGGTTTAACCGGGAAGGAGAGAGGTGTGGCACCGGTGTGGTGGCTAGGGGGCGGGATGGAACCGATGGGTGGGTGGGAACACGGGGGCTCCGGGTGTTTGCTTCTCTCCTTTTCCCCGTCGACTACTTCCTCAATTCCCTGGACCCAGGCCACGCCCCCTTTCGTTCACCTTTAGGTCATCGCGAGTCCCGACATTCTCCGCTCCGGTCCCGTCCCCCACTCTCCGAAAGTAGGTCTCGTGCCCTGCATGTGACGATCTATGGCCGGAGTCCGAGTTTTCTCTTTTCGGCCATTTTCTTTTAAAACGATTTGCCCGCCGGCGCGCGGCGTGGCGTGGCGAAGCCCAAGTGGCAAGGAGACGGAGATCATCCCCACGAGGGTCCGGGAAGAAAAACCTACGGCTAAAGGCTTCACGGCCGAAACGAATAAAACTACGAAGCGCTCTGAGACGCGGGAATAAAACGAAAACATACGTCCACTAAGTGGAAAGGATTGCTGCAAACATGTTTTTCCGAGGAGTGTTTTATTTCTGGGTCACTATGTTCAATGAAAAATATTTTGCATGTTTTCTTCTTGAACACGAGTCACGCGGCAGCGCCTAAATATAAAGTATAATTAGGTGTAGCATAACGTATTTATCCACATAAGTCTAACCAAACTGGAACTCAATGCCAGGCAAGTTTCCCTCTAGAGTCATTAATTTTTCTTAGCTTACTATAGGAAATGGTCTATATCTATTCGTAGTACATATAGAGAAATAATTCTAACATTACGACTGATAAGATCTGAGGATCAATACGAGTAATATAAATGATGACAGTCAATACATATTTTATTTAAATCATCAGAGTTGTTAATCTTTGCAATCTATTTTATGTTTTAATTGTCAACATTAAAGTTAAGAAACTTAAAATTAGGTACGTATTTTAACATAGAGTAGTAAGAAATGATGACATTTTAAAACTGGTTTTACCTACTAAGCCGCATACGCGAAATCTTACACCTCATTATATTTCTTTCATGCTCACTGTGTCTTCCTGAAGCTCTTCGGAATATAATTACCTGCTCGTTGCTTCTTCGGCCCTATACCAACACCCATCCTCTTGAAGTAAATTCGCCTTCGCATTGCTGTTTCTTCGAGTAGAGAATATTGGTGAAATGTTTTGTAGTATGATGCCCTGAGTTACGCACATTAGTGATGAGAACTCAGATATGTCATCATGAAATACATTCGAATTTGTCACTTCACTTTCTGTTGTATTTTCCATTCTTTGCCCGACCCCATTCTCGTTTATGTTGATAAGTTTTATTTGTCGTGAAAATATTCCTTAAATGATTCCTTTCCAATTTTATCTTGCCATGAAAATGATCTCGTTCATTAGCTTTTAGTTAACACGTTTTGGTTAAATTGATCCTCAAATTTACCATTAACATCTCTAAATATATCGAATTTAAGGATTTCATAACGTTTATTTCAGAAATGAAATAGATATTTTCCACATGAAGTTTTTATACAAAATACTTTAGGGTTAATATGTATGATAAATATGTTAGAAACACGTTTTGATAGTTCAAGGAAATTTTTCACATGCATGATGATAGCGGTAATTCGAACAACGTAATTCAGGGTAACCGCGTTGGAAAAATTCTTTTTAAGGATTATTCCCTCCCCCTACCACGTTTTTCTTCCTCACACTCTTCAATATTGCATCGCCAATGGAAATTCTCTATGTCCACCTTTCGTGGCTCATTTGTCTTTTTCGAAACAACCCTCTCTTCTCCATCACCTTGCCTGGCACATGCTCGTCTGATGATTTTGTATCCGTCTAGTTTACCTTCTCGATTATTAGTTTATCATAGCATACCTATCAAATTTGGAATGATAATCGATATAAAATTTAATTTCGATTATTAGTATAGATTTAAAAAAATTTCTTTATTAATTTTTTAATTAAGGATCCATTAATTTTAAATTTACGGTTGCCATCCACGACCCAATGTTCAACCTTTCTGAATGGGAGAGAGAATATACCGTAACCTTAAATATCCTCTAGCGCACAATGGAGTCAGTGTATCTCAGCATACCGCGACTTCAAGGATGTATAGCTATTGGGGTTTGGACAACAGCTATGGCAATAAGATGATAAAATAAATCTTGACAGAGGATTTGAATATGTGTTTCCATCTATTTGTGTTTTGTTCAGATTATTCCTCCGTTCGCTAGTCCACGATCTCGCGTGTCTTCCTATCATTTCCAAAGCTCTACATGCAGTCGTATACTTTATTGACTGTTACCTATGCAATGAATTTCGCGACAAGTCTCATTATTCCAGAGGTTCCCATGCCCGATTTTCAGGTATTAAAATCTGACTTTGTGTTTTTTCATGATAATTTTTCTCCAACTGGCGATTATTTCATATATTATTTCGATTTTCGAATATTTCTTCAGTGATTTGGGTCGTACTATTTTTGCGTCATGTCATAAGTAGGGTTTCACTATGAAAAATCTCATTTTTTGTCACCATGCCTTTCTGCAATGCACCTCATTCAACTCAACTCACTCCACTATTCCTCTCTGCAGTCAATTACCACGTTCAAACACAAACTAATAATTTCAGTAATGATTAGTGAGTCATGCAGTTATCCTATACTCTTCTAGGAAATTTTTCTAGCCATCTCGGCATTCGCCTTCTGAGAAATCCATCCGCCATGTTCACTATCCCTCAACCTCCGGCTCGGGACTCACCGGCCCCGATCTTGCCCTTCCCCTTACAGTTCTCCTCTATCCAACGTCCTCTTCCTTTGACCCTCTCCCAAAGATCATATCTCTTTACCAGCTCGTTTAGTTAGGGGATGTAATAAAAAAATAAACATGATTCGCGGAGGAATGCGGTCGCTCACTGTTTCAAGGAGGAGATGAGCTAAGGAGAGTGGGAAAGTTGAAAAGGAAGACTTGGGGATGAAGAAAGGATGAACGAAAGAGAAGTGAGAGAGAAGGAGCGGAAAAATGAATTTAAAACGCACTCGCCTACTCTATTCTCGTCGATGGAGATGGTGCTTTAATCGCTTCACTGCAGTGTTGCAGTATTAAATTTTTTCTCATTTTCATTATTTGTATGCAGGTAAAAGTAATTTTTCGCACAGAGAATCGTTTTGGGCGATCCCTGGAAACTATTTAACCACTTTTTAAATTATTAAACACTGTCGTTTTGTACGTACAAAGGCGAAATTCCTCATGCCTTATTCATCTACAGGGTTCGTCCGGAAAATAAGTGTACTGAGCTCAGGAAAAAAAATTATTACGCTTTTACATATCTTAAGCTAATATTCCTCAAAATAGGACCCTTGTGAGTCGATACACTTGTTCTAGCGGCGTTCCCATTCCTGGAACGCTCCCGCGAGGGCATCATCGGGAACCTCTCGAAGACACGTCACGGCCTCTTTGACGGCGTCCAAAGTCACGTATCGCGTTCCTTTCAAACTCCTCTTTATCTTCGGGAACAAAAAGAAGTCCGGGCTGTATGGCGGGTGCGGAAGCGTTGCCACGCCGTGCTTGGCCAAGAAGTTCGACACGACAAGCGCGGTGTGAGACGGTGCATTGTGTGATGCAGCCGCCAAATGATTTTGATCGCTGGCCGGACGCGGGCGACTCGTTTTCGAAGCCTGTCGAGCACTTGGACGTAAAATGCAGCATTTACAGTTTGTCGTTCAGGCACAAATTCGTGGTGGACGACTCCCCTTTTGTCAAAAAAGACAATGAGCATCGCCTTGATCCGAGATTTGCTCATGCGAGCTTTCTTTTGACGGGGTGATGATGGGGTGTGCCACTCCGCACTTTGTCTCTTCGACTCCAGGTCGTACTCAAAGACCCACGTCTCGTCACCCGAAACAACGTTCTCTAAAAAATGTGGATCATTTTTGCAGTGATCCGCAAGTTGTGTCGCGATTTCCAAACGATTGAGTCTTTGATCATCACTGAGCACTTTCAGCACAAACTTTGCACAAATTTTTCGCATCTGTAATTGGTCCCTAATAATCTCGTGCACTATTGTTTTTGGCACATTACACTGCTCTGCTATCATCCAAACACTAAAACGACGATCAGAGTTCAGTACATCGCGAACTTTTCGCACATTTTCGTCGGTGAGTGTCGTTGATGGGCGTCCAGGCCGTTGTTCGTCGTCGACCTCTTCTCTGCCCTCCACGAACATCTTGTGCCACCGAAAGATCATGTTTCTGGACATGGCTGACTCCCCGTAAGCCTGGTTAATCATACCGACGGTTTCGGTAGACGATTTCCCAAGCTTTACCGCAAATTTGACGGAATAACGCTTCTCCAAAAACTTCGGCATCGCGTCCTGTGACGTGTGTCGAGCGTGGAGGTTCGAGTTAACAGAGCTCCTCACTACACCACAGCTGAGAGCCGACTGCCTTTTTCAGCGTCGCTTGCCAACATACCCCCCTCCAATCGCAGCCCATCAGAGCGGTGCTGGGAGCGCCTGGAGCGGCGGTAAAAAATCTGTACACTTATTTTCCGGACGAACCCTGTATATCTTACTAAGTAGTACCGCACTCTGATAACTTTCAATATCCCTTTAATCTCATTTCCAATGCAAGTGTTCATCTCTACTCATCCTCTTCTCTCGAAGAACAAAAAGCAAGAAGTGAACCGAACTAAAACCTGAGTAATATGTTGCTCGACTTTTTTCTTCGGGTACCGTATCCTCTTAATGAGCGTTTTTAAATTTCTTTCCATAAAATAAAATTGCTATTATTCTTAGTCTCCCTTAAGGTAGGTTTTGGATGAACACAGTTGGTTAAAAATCGTTGGATATTTTTCATTTTTTGCTACCTATCCTATATTATCAACATGGTCGCTGAAGCAGGAGAATAGATGTAGATTGGAGGCTTTTGAAATGTGGGTGTGGAGAAGAATGGAGAAGGTGAAATGGACCGAAAGAAAAACAAATGAGGAAGTACAAGGGATGGTGGGTGGGTAGAGGGATTTGTTAGGAGATATCCTATTGAGGCAGGAAACATGGACGGACGGCCTATTGATCGGCAGTGAGATGTTGAAGACTGTAATGGAGGGGAGGATGTTAGGCAAACGAGGAAAGAGCAAAGGGGCAGGAACAGGATAGGTATGTTGGACGGGATGAAGGGAGGAAAGATGTACACAGAGAGACCTGTTGTAGAATAGGTTGCTGGATTAGGTTTGTTTTGGAGTTACAAAATATTTATTTGAAAGTTGTGTGCATCCAAAAACCTACCATAACCGGTAGATTACCTAATAATAATTCTAAATTATGTTTCATAGTTTTGACGTGTAGGACGTCTCCATAGCTACATTGGCTAAAGGACTCGGCTGGTCATTGGGGGATATAGGTTCGAATCCCGGTCAAGGCGAATGATTTGTAAGCTTTGAAGTTTCTTCATTTTCATATTTCATAGGTTATTCCTGCATTTATGATTCCAATCTGTTTAATATTACCACTCCTCAATCATGTTGAGATTTGACGCTATGAAGTAGTTTACTGATTTTTTCTACTGACGTTCTTCGTAAGGGCTATGGCGTAAAGTCAATGTCTAGCTGCTTCTGGATACAAATTTAACGCATTTCTTATTTTGAGACTTTTGCATTTGATAATGTGTGCATTTACTCTGTAAAACTTGTAGCTTGGCCTTTTGGTCAGCACATTTATAGTAACTACTTTTTTTTAATATGATAGAAACCATAAACACAGTAATCAACCCGAAGGTCGGTTTAGTAGGTGATAGTAGAGCTCACCCATGTACTAAGTTTATACGAAATCCTATTCTTTCTTTTGTTGTTAGAGTCCAGGTTCTAAGTCTCAATATTACTTTTAATGCAAAATGTAAGCGGAAAATGTAGGTTGCCAAATTAAGTTTCTGTATTTTTTTCAAAAGGTAATGAGGAGAATTGCAGAATAGAGGAGAAAGTTTTTAGATTCGCCAGATGGAATGGTGGAAAGGTAATTCTGTAAATTTTAACCAAAGGCTGTGGGCAAAAAGAGATTATATTGGCACTGTCGAGCGTGTTGGATCAGGAGAGCGGGGCGAGAGGGTGTCCTGAGCATGCACGAAGAAATTTACAAGGCGTGAGTTCTAAGTACAAACGCTGTCGGTACTGCGGGAAATATACGTGTATTCGAATATTCTGTGCCGGAAGTTATGAAGTCATCCGTTAGAACTGGTGAGGGAGATGTCACTGAGAAGAAAAGACAAATGTTTCAAATGGAAAATAGCCCATGGTTGAAATTACTAGAAAGCAAATTAGGGATTGGAATAAGAGGAGGTTACGTTAACTATTATTATAAAGGCACCATAATTGTTTCCGCTTCCCCACCTAAATAAGTCACTGACTTCTCATAAAAGATTTATTTGATCAATTTGATCAAAAACTAAGCAAATGAATCTAATTTTTGGTAGATGTAATTCTGTTGCAAATAAATATATGTAAAGGGATATTTTTGTGTAGTCTCTGGAATTTTATCATTCATTTTGTTCCCATGAGAATGGAAGATTTTCTGTGGATTTATCCGGTGGCCATTCGTCTCGGTGAAAGCGTTTGGACAGTAATCCGGTGATAATGGTTTCAACTATTTGTCATTCAAAATTATGGATTCTATAGTAATGTTAATAGCGATATAGAAACCTGATGGGATGGTACGGGACCAAATGTCATAGGGCATGAGGAATTTCTGGAATGTGAAGGTCCTTTAAATTGTGGATTCCGTTTCAAGCGTCCGCATTACTTTCTCCTGTGGCATGTCTGTGGGAAAACGACACTTGCAACAAGAAGATATGAAGATTCATATCTTATTTGGTGGAATTTTAAATGCTTGAAATTTAAATGTGTTGCGCAAGCTATACATAAATTGGATGCCATTCCTTTGCAGCGCTTTCCTACGATAAGTACACTATTCACAAATCACAAGAAAAGAAAAAATTGCTTCGCACTTGATTTCACGGACGTCTTTCAATGAATGAGAGAATGGAAAACGGAATTAATGGTCTAGAATGTTTGTAGAGAGCTTACGTTGAAACTTATATAACTTTGTCCAGCTTAATTCCTATCCCCAATATTTATGTGAAATTAGCTACATACGCGTGGGTTCCACAATAAAATATGAGGAAAATCATTTGGGGAAGTTTTGAAACATTACATATAGTATATCAATATTTTTTATCGTTAAATGAATCATCATTCAATCTTCATATTGCTCGAACGTGCATCGGTCGTATGAGTATGTATTTTTGTACTTTTCCGTGTTTTGGAATTCTCTGTTGAGACGAATTATGTCATATTATTTCGAGCATTTGTGGCTTCATGTGAAATGCATTTTTTTGTAAAAATATTTTAAGAATACGCGACATTTTTTTCCTATCTCCCTCTCTGATCAGATAAGGACTGACAGTTACGTCACAGAATTGTGAAAGTGCTATGAACCTGTGAGAGGTATAAGTTCCCTTTTATAACGCTCCCAAATCTAGCTAAATCCTTTGTATCGTTCAAGCAATCAAATTTCAACCTTTATCGTACACCTTACTAGTTGCATCATTATTTATAGAAGTTCTATGAAATCACGTTCCTAAATTCATAAATCGTTCTTAACATATATTTATCTCAAGAATATATCCAATTGCGAGTTTAATCGGATTATTTACTCAGTATAATTAAATTCTACCCTTTTAGTAACGTGAAAATATCATTTTAGCATAATTTCATCAAATAGGTTGTCGTTATAAAAATGGAATTTTAGGGCAAAATGAATTTAAATTGAAAATATTACTTTGCTCTTTTTAGCGTACGCTAAAATGTTTGGAGCAAAGTGAAGAAATCAGTCAGTCTGATGGAACGTTTGACCGGTCAACTCACCTAGAACTAACCGCAATGGTGCGTGAAATTCACATACCAGGGTAGGATGGCACTTTTTCCCTTTGAATGTCCTTTTCCCATATGAATTAAATTCATCACAGCGTTTGGTACAAGAATTCTATTCTGTTCAAGTAACCATAAGTTGATTATTTTTTAATAGATTTATCCATAATTGCAATCAACGAGGAAGCAATCAATATTTGAAATTAAAGACTGTATTTTCAGATATACTATATTTACCTTTTTGCCCGACGGATGTGACCTTACGAATTACTCTATACACGTATGTCTACTCAACGGCCTTACTTTGTGTTATATATTTATGATGTTTTATTAATAACATCGTGAAAAATACCCATAAGCCCAAGAGTCATTACCTCCACATTAGATTTCATATGTTAGGAAAAAGCTCGTCTCTTCCTAATGCCTATGTGAGGAACAGGCATTCACAGTACATGGGCTAGTTAAGTGACTTCCCGTGTACCATGCGTTTCTGTGAAACTGCAGTCAGCAGAGGGTAAGAAACTAGATGAAAATCCCTTCACCTGAACTCATAAAGGGTTGAATGGTAAAATTTTATTGAGACGGGCCACGTTGAGAATTTTGGATCTATTAACTGGCCACGTATGCATTCTGTTAATTAAGTATTTGCACTGGAGACAGGATTTTGCCAGAATTTCTTGGCTGGCGCGAACACTCGCCGCTTTATGCTATCATGGTCTGCGTTCAACTCGTTATCACCGGTTATCTCCGCCTTTATTATCCTAGTAGCTACTCCCTCTTCTTGGAAAATGTAACCATCCTCTCCCTCATTTCCCCATATCCTAAGAACCTCCGCTAATGTCTTAATGTCTCTCCAGTTTACCTGGACCTATAATTATGCCCTTCTCACGTACTTCTAATTCGCCTGGTGAAATACTTTCTTCTCGAAGGTTCTTTCTCTCCTCCTCCCCTCCCTCCAACCCGTACTCATTTCTCTTTTTAACTTCTGTAACTCGCTTATCCCGGGTGAATACTAGAGAAAAATATTTAAAACCTGAATACTATATACTATATAGTAAGCAGTAGTATAGTAGTAGTATAGTAAGTAGTAATATAGTATATATACTGTAATAGTAAGTCAGGTAATATCATCACCTGGAAGTTCTATGATCCGAACACATACATTTACTACCTTGAACAAAAAGTACCCGGAATAACCACCGTGTGGCGCTCCCATCGTTCCGATTTGAGTTCTGTTTTTTTTGTTAAATTGGTACATCTGTTGTTGATATTTCCCTTAAATCTTAGTAGCATAACTTGACATTTGCAAAAGTTACGTAGCCAAGAGTACATCTATCTCTGTGTGTGTTGGCGATTTTTTACAATTGCAGAAATGGATTTAAATTTGCAACAACGAACTTGTATTAAATTTTGCGTAAAATTTGCGATTTAGTGGCGCACGGACGTTGGAAATGTTGGAAAAGTGTTTCGGCAACGATTCTCTAAAAAAAACGGTCGTTTACCAGTGGCACGAAGCGGAGCGGTTCAGAAGTGGTCGTGAGTCAATCGAAGATGATGAACGCAGTGGCAGACCATCGACATCGAAAGTCGGTGAAAAAATTGATAAAGTAAAAGAAATGTTGGTCAATAACCGCAAATTAACCATCAGAGAAATAGCGGAGGACTTGAACATTGCCTATGGATCCGCCCAAGACATTGTGGTTAATGATTTGGGTTTCCGTCGTGTAGCAGCAAAGTTGGTGCCAAAAGACCTCAATTTCATGCAAAAAAGAGACCGTGTTGACGTCGCAAAAGACATGATTTGCGAGGCTGAATCCGATCCCACATTCATCAAAAGGATCGTTACTGGAGACGAGACGTGGGTTTATGAGTACGACACGCAATCCAGACATCAGGTAAGTGAATGGCGTTCACCAAATGAGCCGAGACCAAAAAAACCACGTCGTTTTCAGTCAAAAAAGAAGGCAATGCTGACGGTTTTCATGGATTACAACGGTGTAGTGAATCATGAATTTTTGCCAGAAGGCCAGACAGTAAACAAAGAGTATTATTTGGGCGTTATGAGACGTTTGCGTGAAGCAATTCGCCGAAAGAGACCAGAAATCGTCGCACAGTGCGTCGAGACCGTCGCACAGTGCTATCTATATTCGTAATTTTTTGACGAAAAATGCAACAAATACCATCCAACAGCCACCGAATTCACCTGATTTGGCTCCCTGTGACTTCTTTCTGTTCAATCGAGTTTAAAAACCATTACGGGGAACGCGTTTTAGCAGCCGAGAGGAAGTAATGGAAAAATCGCAGGAAGCACTGATGGACATACCGAAAACCTAATATAAAAAATGTTTCGAGGATTGGATCAAGCGCTGGCATAAGTGTGTTGCAGTCGATGGGGATTACTTTGAAGGGGACAATATAGATTTAGATGAATAAACTTGTATTTTTAATTTTCTGAATAAATTCCGGGAACTTTTTGATCGAGGTAGTATGTTGTGTCTCACGAGCCGTCCTGCCTAGGGCGGCTCGCGGGGCACAGGCTGGACGGGTCGCGGGAAAAAACATAAGTGTAGGTGCGGGAGGGGCTATTTAATTTATAATGCTTCAGTAAATAAATAGATAAGTGTTCGAGTCTAGTGGATTGCATAAAGGTTCATCAGTCGGATTTTTTTCATTGTTTATCGCTGTTTTGGTTGGGATCATGAATCGTCGTTTGATACACGTAGATGAAAAGTCCTTCATGTTGACATCATTAATCGGATGATACCACAATCATGTTGGTTGAATATTTTCGAACTCAATTAGCTACTTGTTTTTTGGCGTTTTTGCATTGTAGTTTTTGTTGTTTATCTGTGAGAGCAACCTTTTCCATGCCTGCCTGAGTTTCAAACATGTTACATTGTTAAATAAAATTGGCAATTTTCCACAAAAAATCTTTTTTGTGAAAAAATTGCCAATTTTATTTAATTATGTTATTCCACCATATCGCGTCTGAAACGTCTCTTTTTATATGTTACATTGTGTTCTCTGCCTTGTGCAACTGTGAAAAGAAATGCCACTTCGAACATCTTGCCATTCTGAGAAACATGAGAATCCAAAGTTTTCCAACTTATTCTTGCCCTTATGTGTCCATTCTCCTTTTTACATTACTCTTTCGAACCGTGTTTACTCTCCCATAAGCGTTTTTGACTTGTCTACATACTTGCATTTACAATGATATTTTGATTTATTCCAAAGATACGAGTCACGAAATGTCGTACGAGTTGTAAATGTATTATGCAAACCTATTTCTGCCCGAAATTCGAATACAGTTTCCGCATTACTCCTCAAATCTAGAGATAAATCACTAAAGTCATCATATTTCACTACCATTGAACATTATGACTGCCGTGAGTTTTATAGCCGAATGAATTGCGGTACTCCATCTCTAAGCTCAGCAATCGTTCCATATCGTAATTAGCTAAAGTCTTTATACCTTTGAAGGATAGCAGATAGAGGTTGTTGGCCTCAATTTAGTAGGGGTAAAGTAGTTTGCTAGTCGTATATTTCATCATTATTGCATCCTTTAGAAAGCCCTTTCATCATTACTTTTCCTTTTTTTATTTTCAAACTTTATACTCCGAATTTATGCTCAGAAATGCGCGGAGCCCGCATTTAATTTATGCTGGTTCCCTTCTTATGGCCTTCAGAATATTTCCACATTGTCTTCCTTCTCTTTCATCCCAACCGGAGTTATTTATTGTCAAGGCGGTATCAACTTTATTGCTCGCGCATAGTTTGAACCGGTGTAAATCGAAATATTATCGACGTTCCATCGAATCGCTGTCATTGGAAAAGAGCTTAATTGGTCGTTATACATTTTTGATAGTGGCTGTTTGTTCAAGGTTTTAATTACCAGGACTTAATTTACATCCGATAATCAATTATTCATTTTATCTCTTTTATTTTTGTATATATTTCGATAGGATCTTATCATTTCCGCGAGGGAAAACTCAATCTCTAGACCCAATTTCTTTTGGATTCGCATAACGATGAAAATATTATTCACAGTTAATAAAGAAAATAATAAAATACCAGGTCAATTAATGATGTGAGTCTTGAATGAATTAGTGACAAGTTATAGCCAGTTAAATTAGTTTGATACGTGATGGCGGGGAATCAATTAAGTTTTCACTTATTGAATGACAAAATTCAACTGAAGACAACGTACTCGTTTTTTTAACAGACAATGGGTGGAATAAAACTAAAATTCAACCACCGGCAGATTGAACTACCATGAATATTTTTCGCTTGATTTATTTCTATGCCCCAATGGTGCTCACAGTCTTCTCCGTCTTAGCTGTGCCATGCCGAACGATGAAGGGTAGTATTTTTCTGGATTGGCACTGGACACTACTAGTAATCCTTAATTAACTCGTCATAAAATATCCTCATGGCCAAAAACTCTTTCTTTAGTTATCACACTGTTATTATGGATAAAAATTTTAGATATTCATTGAGAGCAGAGCTGGTCATTCATTTGTGCAGCATCAATTTATGTCTCCCTCTCATTTCTTGCTTAGGATTTTATGAAACAGAAAATATCCTTAAGTTTTTCATTTGTGGAATTTTATTCAGTTACACAATAAAATTTGATAAATTTGCCGTGTCCGGTATCCTAACACCAATTGAGACGCCATCATAGCTTATTTGGCTCCTAAAGGCGAATTTAAACAAATGCTGTAGTTCGAGTCGGCGAGCCGTAACCGTAGGGCTTCCAGTTTCTGTTTACTCTCCCTAGGCGAAAGGCTAAAAAAATGTCTTTTGGCGAACGATGTCGCAGAACTTTTATTGGATTCCATTAAGGCAAAATCGATTTTGATGTTAGATGCGTTTTATTTTCAAACTCACAGTCAGGAAAAGTAATAAATTATATTCTCGAGTGTACGGATGTCTTTGAGGGACTTCTTTATTCATGAATAATTCAAAGTAAAACGGCGAGAGATCTTCTGTGCCTGTGTGCAATGTTTCCGACTCCATGGCAATATCTAAAAGCACGTAGTTCTAAAATCCTATCAGAAATTTTTTATTTATTTCTTGATTACTTATAAGGTGTTCTAAAGATCACGAAATACCAAAGTGCCACGTAAATTAAGTGACAAATGAATGGAATATAGGGTTTCCCTGGAAATGAGCAATATCCGGTGGAGGAAATTGTAATCATAAATTTACATCATATTAAACGTACCGGTTAATTTAGGTTTTGGATGTACACAATTACCAAATAAATATCTATTCTCTCCAAGCAAATCACAACCCAAGATCCTACTCTACAACAAGCCCCTCCTCATCTCCGTATACTTCCTTCCTCCACTCATTCCGTCCAATATCCCTATCCTATCTCTATCCCCATCTTGTTCAACTAATATTCTCCCCTCCATCAAAATATTCAATATCCCTGTGCTAATCAGTGTGCTTTACATCGATTATCTCTTTCTCCTTAGGATTTCTCCCAGCACTTCCCTCTCCTCTCCCGCATTCTCATTTGTGCACTGAATGGTTGAGGCCTTAACTTTGTAGAATTCCATGTTTAACTTAAGAAATTAATATTATCTTTGCTTTCTACAGAAATAAACTTTATTTGTCTACTAGTTTCGTTTACACTGTAACATCTTTCACTAGTCCTGAGGATGTTACAGTGTAAACGAAACTAGTCGACAAATAAAGTTTATTTCTGTAGAAAGCAAAGATAATATTAATTTCTTAAATTCTCATTTGTGTTCCTTTTTGCCCACTTCACCTTTTCTATCCTTCTCCACACCCACATTTCAAAAGCGTGCAATCTACGCCTATCATCCTACTTCAATAACCAGTTTTCCGCGCCGTACAAAATTACACTCCGTATCAAAGTTTTAACGAGCCTTTTCTTAACATCCTTACTCAACATCTCTGTCATCAACTCCCTCCTCCCTTTGAAAGCTTCTTTGCCTTACGCAATTCTTCTCCTTATGTCCCTACTACTTTGAACATTTTACTCCAACACACTTCCGTCATACCTAAACTGTTCCACCTTCTGTAGTTTTTAATCATAAATTATCATACTTGAAAGTGAGGGAAATTCTTGTTTAAGCTAGCCGCTAAGGAGATAACCGAACCATTATAAATCCTGTCAGGAAGTCTAAAGGTTTGGCAGAATTTAATGAATATTATCACGCGATGTAATTCATATTTCCAGGAAAATATTACTTTACTCAATGATATACTCAAATGTTAATTTCCTACTTTAGATATTCTAAGACAATCTGCTAAGAAAAATGCATGGTTTACATGCGTTTTTATGAAACGCAAAGACATTACCTTTTCTTGCGTTTCATTCTGTATTACTTACACTTGGTAATAAGAGCTTGGTCATTAGCGAGACTATAAGTTTGTTTGAATGAATATCACCATCTGTTTATTATGTCGTTATTTTGCGTTAAATATTGTGGTCTTTAGCGATCAATCGTTTATCTTTAAACATTTTCCTCTTTAGTACTGGGGACTTATCTTTCAGGCATGGAAATTGATTTGTATCATCTATAAATACTCATTTTTGTGGTCTCAAGTTTACTAGCGTCAACTAGTAGTCACCTTGGAATGCTGATCGATTAGTTTGGATAATGAGTGCATCTATCTGAATCCTCACCTCTTGGCTTTCCAGGCGTCACAACACCGATCTCACCCTTGGCGGGGCACCTTCTTACTCCACACAGCCAGCTATCCCCTTTACTCTCCTATGCCTCATTCAACCTCTATCTTTGTCTTTCATCTGACTCTATTTCTCTATGGATGCTTCAATGTTCACCTTAAGATCACGGACGACTCATGCAGTGTTTGTGTACATGTATTACTAGTCAATTAATCTATAAACACTGTTACTATCGAACTATTTAATTAGCATTAACTACGTAGATAATTATAAAATTATCATAAATCACGTTTATAAAATTCAAATTAAGGTGTCCTTCCTTGGAAAGCGCTTGAAGCAGGCTCGGCATGTCATCGGCTTATCGCATATATCGGCATATAGTTTAAATTGCCTCAGGGCTGCAACCAATGAAGCCTATAACCTAGAGTGACTGCGTGACGCGCTAGCGGAATTGGTACCAGTTAAATGAGTGGTACTTACACCGAAATGATAGACGTACGTAGTGCGAATAGTGGTGATTTTGCTTTGGATCTGCAATTTAGGTTTCCTTATCGTTCCGGCAAAGGGTATGTTTCTGACGAGGAGAGTTACACAATATATGACACGAGTCGCTCGATTCGTACCTGACCTGGGAAGGTATCATGTCCACTAGTCCCGTCAGCTCCCGAGCAAACTGCCAACACTAAAATTATTAGTCGGTCGTATGTTGTAGACTTTCTGCACATATCGGCTGTATATATTCCGGAACGTGCTCTTGCGAATATTACCGATTAGAAAAAAATACCGAGAAAATCCTTCAACGGATTTCAACGAACCAGTGGGCGTGTTACCTTATGATCACTCAGTAACGTATTTTCCTCTCAACCTGTGAATTGGGAGCATTTCTGATATCGCATCCGAGTTCAGCTATCGATGGAAAAAAAGTATCGAACTCTTATATATATTCCGCTCCTTTTCTTCAGAGAATATCACCCAGAGGCGATTTCTTGGGGACCGTCGCATCTTGTGACCCAAATCCGACGGAGGGAAGACCGCCGGGACGGCGCGTGGGTTGATGGGATAGCTCCTTGGAAGGAGGTGGGATGGAGAACTCCTTTAAGCGATTCACCTCCGGAGGAATTCTAATGCTGCATCGCGAAAATCGTCGGAGTTCCACCATAAGATGATGGGCGCGACGAATGAATGGCCTTTGGAAGTTTTCCGATCACTGGGATCCCGGCCGCCCCTTCTCAGTGAAGGGGGCGCAGTGGGGACCGGTGACGGGCTGGGAGAAGACAACCTCCCTACTTAATATTCGATACGCTTCGATTTCCCGGGCCGCCTATCTGGAATTCGTTGAATGCAACATTCATCACGGCCTATCGATTAACTTAAAAAAGAGTAGGTGCAGGAAAAGATTTTATTCGGGGTAAGGTCTAAGCCAAGCACTCGTCGCCGCTTCATCATGATTCTTAGCGTCGTGAACTTTCGGAGATGATACTGGAGTTCAGTGTACTATGATCTGGATTCTCTTTAAATAGAAATTAAATGAAATCGTAGGAATAAGTGATAATTATCACTCTTGAAAAACGTTTCCATGGGACTTCGCCACTCTCTAGTCAGGGTTAAATTTCTCATGTAGGTCAAAAATGTCTATGATTGGCAGTAAACGGTGACTAACCTTTTGGAATTCGAACTTGAGTGATTCATAAAGAGAATTTTGGATTTTCAATGGTGCTTATTAAAAGTAACTATATAACCTTAATGTGATGGATCATCAAAATGTTTGATAGAACTTTACACTCTACACAGTACACAACCTTTTGGGTTCATGTTAACCTAAAATTATATTAAGTCCCCCTGAGCGTTTGATTTGTTTCATATGTCTTTTAGTTAAGCTTAAATGGTTCCTTCCATATTTAGCTGGCAGTCGACACCTTCTCTGAAATTGGTGTTTATTTAACTATGGTGTTCTTATTTGCTTCACTAGTTGATTGGTGAAAACTATATTATGTATTACAATGTATTACGTTGTATCTCATTGTGAGGAATGCTAACTAAATCAATTCTTTCCTTCTTTGCAGGTAAGCTCAGCGATATGATTTCCACCAGATGAAATGACAAACTTCATTCCTGATATCTGTTATACAAAAGCTCAAGGTACGATTATGTCTCTAATTTAACTAAGAGTACTAGTGTTGGAGACGGGGATCCTCTTACATTATAATTATCCAGTTAAATACGCGGGCTTTCCTCCGGCGACCTACGAGGCGTCGCTGAATGTTCTAATTTGCGGGGAATCCGTAATATACTGTAATTTGTGGGTGTAAGTGACTTAATATTGCAATCGGTGTCTCTACCGCTTATGAGGACATTTAGAGGGTATGAGTTCCAAAGGGATTTTTCGCGTTGGCTCATGACAAGCATCCGGAGGTAAAGAGCGCCTGTACACTGTCGTAAAGGTGAAAGATAAAGGTATCTGCCTTAATTACAAAAATTTAACTATTTCCGCCCTTTCATTGCACACTTATACCATCATGACTTATGTGAAGCAACGCATTTAACAAAGAAAAAATAAACATTTGCGATGCACAAGCGTTTAATGCAAACTTTAATAAATATTTGAAAACTAAAATTTTGATGACGTATTTAGGCTGAAATTACTAAAAATATATTTTTTGCGTAAACATTCATTTTTGTAATCTACATTGTTTGCAATACATTAATATTAATTTTGTGTAATCTGATATGTTTTCTCCGAAATATTATCAGGGAATTATGCCCTTTTCTCTTTAGGGTATAGGGTTAGTGTTGCAATAAAACGTTTGCTAAAAATATTAAGTTTAATATATCCTCCGGGCCCGATCAAATACCCGCTCTTAAAAAAGAATGGTTTGAGGCGTCACTTTGTGGAAGCGATTCATAACGGAAAAAGAAAATACTTAGTTCTTCCACACAAATTTGTGTGGAAGAACTAAGTATTTTTTTTTCGTTACCGGCTCTTAAATTTAAGGAACTAGCGTCAGAAATTGCACCCTATCTAGAAATCATATTAAAGAAGTCACTAGTCGATCACTAGGTTCCCAGAGATTGGAAAACGGCTAACGTTACACCAAGATTTAAAACCGGATACAAGGAGGAACCGAACAATTATAGATCTATCTCCCTCACATCCATTTCATGCAAGGTCATGGAATATATAATTTCTAGTTCGTTCGTGAGACACTTCGATAGTCGTGAGTTTTTTATGAATAATCATCACGGTTTCCTAAAGGGGAGATCCGGCGAGACACAGCTTGCGCTTTTTGTTCATTATATTCTTATTTCGGGAGAGAGCAATGTTCCAGTGAACGCGATTTTTATAGATTTTAAGAAAGCCTTTGACAAGGTACCTCATATTCAGGTTCAAAGAGTAGTGATAGATGGAGTTCGCTTAAATGCAGCAGAAGTTACTTTAGGTGTTCCCCAGGGTGTTGTCATCGGACCTATTTTATTCCAACTTTACGTTAATGACATTGATTCCGTAGTCACCAGTAAGACACGTTTATTTGCCGACGATGCAGTTGTTTACCGTGATATCCGTGATCCTTAGGACACAGCAGCTTTATCAGTTGTACAACGATGGCCCGACACTTGGCAATCATATTTAAACTTTGAAAATTGCTAGGTCCTGAATTTTTGGAAGAAGACCAATTTACCCACCTGAACACCAACTGCATTGGGAACACCGAAATGGAATGTGTATGCTCAATTAAACACGTAGGCGTTACCCTCGCTCATGATATCTCCAGGGTGAAAAACATACGGGGAATATGTCGTCAAGCTAACAAAAATTTAGGATTTATTAGAACAGTACTTGTTAAATGTGATGAAAATGTTAAAGAGAAGTGTTATCTGCCGTTGGTTAGGTCTCATTTATAATATGCTGCATGTATATGGGATTCTCACAAAGTTGGATTAATTGCCGAATTGGATCGCATGCATCGTAGAGGAGATAGATTTGTAAAACATTGCTATGATTAACTTTGTAGCGTATCCAAAATATTAGAGCAGCTATGCTGGGAATCACTCACGGAGCGAAAGGTTAAATTGCAGATTGAAGCTCTTGCATAAGTTTGAAGGTTGGAAATGTATTATTATCCCCATCTTACTACGGTAGCAGAGATAATGCTAGTAAAATTAGAGAGAAAGAGTCAGAAATAGATTGATTTAAAATGTCCATTTTTCCACAAACGATAGAGGATCATACGAGTAATAATATTTCTGGTGTGTATTCACCCCATGCCGCACAGCGCAGTGGCTTGTAGGGTACTAAAATATCTAAATATCTGCCTACTAAAATAGGGCTTATGCGTAACCCGGGAGGTGAAGTTCGTGTAAATATTTCTTCATTCATTGCTATATTTTCCATGGAAATTTAATCCCTGAATGGCGTTTAGTTTTCATTTGAATCAGAAGGTCACCAACTCAATGTGTAATAAATGTGGTAACATATAATGTGGGGACATCAGCCATTTCTGGTAAAATGCTCAGAATACCGGGTGACGCTAGTCCAATTTTACTGTTTACAAAACGAAATTAATATTTATTTTCTCTAAACTTTTATCACAATTTCCCGTCGCTGTACATCTTTATGGGTCAACGCTGATTCCTTCCCTAATGGGTGTTTTTGAGGGTGAATTGCTTGCGAGCAGCCAGTTTGGAAACAGTAAATGTGGAGTTCATCAACATAGATTGGACTATATTTGGGCGATTCGAATTATTATATCTAAAATATTGGGTAACCGTTAAAGATATCCATAGCTGATATCTGTCTAGCTATCCATAGAATATAAAATTTGTAATATTAATTTATTTTAGATAATAATGGTTACCAACGCGAATATGAGAATGCTAAGCTTTTTAAATATGCATTGTTCTGTCTAGAAAATATTATTTTTTGTTCGATTTAGTGACTGTTTGAGTTAATTGGATCGATTTTAATCATTGTGATCATAGAATGGCTTTCTATAGCCTATTTTTTATTCTGAACGAATTCCAAGAATTTGAGGGAAATGCCGCGGCAGTAACTTTTTACGCGGATAATGATTTAATTCATCGATTCAATGCAATTGATTTTTACACTTTGAAATTGATGTATTGTAATGCATATTTAGCGGATGACCTCGTTAAAAGTTACTGTCATGAAAATTCCCGCAGTTTCTTGGAATTTGTCAAAGGTAAAACATCCCTATTGTTGATAGTTGGTGTTACTCTCGTCGACTGTGGCGTCTCGCGCACGACTACGAATGCCTGTGACAATTGCATGGACGGTGTTTCGTCACAACATCTTGTTCCTTTAAAGCCCTCAAAATTTGTGAATGGCAGTGAATGAAGGCATTAAATGAGTCTTACGTGTCTTGAAAGAGGCGAAAGAGTAAAAAAAATGGAAGAGTAGGAAATGAAGAGTAGGAAAGAAGTTTAGTTGAGACCAAATGTTAGAATTCTGCTCATAGAGAGATATGTATTTGGTTGGTAAATTATGGGCGGATATAAATAAATGTTAGCATTGGTGGGAGAGAACAAATCCAGCTACGTAGCACATTCTCCTTTTCTCTTGCCCCTTGAATCCTTCTGTATTGCTTGCTGCTTGCGTATGTCTCTCCGCCACGTGAGTGAGTAACTAACATTTTATGCTCAAACCAGGCTGCGCAGTAAAATATTGAGTGTCATCATGAACAGGAATCGTACACTAAACCACTCAAACTATCTCATCCCTCCCCTGCTATTTTTACCTACCATTCAACAATCGATCGAGTAAAAACTCCACAACGGAAAGCTACCTTATCGTTGGATACTATTCGCTCTATCTCCACTTTCATACCGATCGGATCTCCTGTGTCTTCAAGAAGACGACGGCCACGCTAGGCGACTCTCGGGTAGAGAAAAATGCCGTAGTGATTCGCGTGTGGAGCATCGAATGAATCGTTGCGTTAAACCACCAAGTTTGCTGATGACTCGAGATCAGTTCGATGACTCCTCCGGCTCATCGCTCGTGCAGCGTCAGTTTTAGCGAGCTTGCGATTTCGCCGTCTGCTAAGGCTGCGCGGCGGCGGCCGGCCATTATCGCCTCCATTTAGACGTCGGTCGCGAAAGGGCACGGAAAGGCAACGAGGGAGGAAAGACAAAGACGGCAGAAACACATATCAGGGGTGTAAAAAAAAGTCGCAAGACGATGGTATAATGGAGTTGACCGTTACCGTGTCAAGTGCAAGTGCTAAGAACCTATGTATGTATTCAGTCATCTTTAGTTCGTTAATTTGAAGAGGCCGTTTCAAGACTCGGTTTTACGCCTTGTTGGACTCGATACTCAATTTGCATTGACTTTGTTTACGACTTTGCATTCATCAATGTTATCGCCAAATTGGGCCATATTTTGCAAGCAATGGGATGTGTATGTAACATTGATTAAACACTTAATAACTTGTCTAGAAAGCTTTGGGCAAAAATGATCCTGGTAGAAAGGGAAATAAGAGAATAATTCCAGAATAAAGATTTCCCCACGTCACTCAAAAATAAACAGCCGCTTAGTAAAATCCAATTCTTCTTTTAAAAGGTTAGTTTACAATGATTCTAAAAGAGAGGGGTTTTTGTCAGGTCTTTAAGTAGAGGTAGTAACGAAAGGATTAGTGAAAACTTTGAGCATATTTTTGTAACACTCTGAAACTCAGTCGCAGATATAAGAGGATGGGTGGGCGTGGATTAAATGTTTTGAGAAGGATGTGAATATGAGTGAAAAAATGAAAGTGGTAGAAATTAAAACAGTAGAAGTTATGGACATGACAGGAAAGTGCAGAGGGAGCTGAGCACCATTCCAGAAGGTGTATGCATCGTGGAAAACCCACTTGCAGCGGTGTGTGGACGCACAAGGGTGCTACTTCGAAGAATTTTCAGTGAATATATCAATTCTGGAAACAAATTTTTATTAATCGTCTCAGTGCAACTAGTTTTGGGAAAAAACAAATACGAGGTTTGTTAAAAAAATAATGCGAAATTTAATTTTTCTGGCAGTAATATTTATTTATTCTTATACATTGATGTGGTCACCTTCAAAGTTGTCACCATTGGAGATTATGCACTTGTGCCAGCGCTTCTTCCAATCCCCGAAACACTTCTCAAACTCGATCTTTGAGATAGCCTTTAGTTCTTTCAGCGATGCGCTTTTAAAGTCATCTACTGCTGTAAAACGACGGCCTTTTAAGGTTCTCTTAATTTTTGGAAATTGAAAAAAGTCACACGGAGCCATATCTGGCGAATATGGAATGGAGGCTGGGGCATCGTCACGGATTTGTTTTTGGCCAAAAATTCACGAACAAGCAATGAAGTGTAAGCTGGTGCATTATCGTGGTGCAAAAGCCATTTTGGAACGAATTTTGCTGCCACGCGTTTCATACCTAAAAAATTGGGAAAAATGTTATGACATGATCCAATAGTTATGCCAACATCATCAGTAACCTCTCTAATTGTGATTCGGCGATCGTTCATAACCATTTCTTTCACTTTTTCCACGTTTTCATCGATTGTTGATGTACTAGGGCGTCCAGGGCGTTCGTCATCTTTAAGGTTTTCACGGCCTTATTGGAAACGCTTATACCACTCGTAAACTCTTGATTTACTCATAGCAGACACACCATAGGTCTTTGTTAACATTTCACACATTTTTTTACACTTTATTTTACTTTTACGCAAAATTTGATACAAAATCTTTGATCCATTTCTTTTAACAAACGAAAATCGCCGAGCTCATAGAACACGTCTAATCTTAGTGGCTGTCACAGACAAAGTCCACAGTGAAAACAGCTGAAAGTTTTATCATACTTCAGGGACATGTATACCAGCATAATAAAAAAAATTTTTGACAATCGGACTTTGACTACTCTTTGTACCCAACAATTTCAAAAGTGTTTAATCCAATCCTGGATATTTTTATATTTTCCGTAGCGATCTTGCCAAGTTTCTCGCTAAACTTGTTCGCAAATCTTTGTTCTAACGAGCGCTGCAATTCCACTTGCACAAGATCAAAAAACAACTCTCACAGCCAGGCAAGCTCCATCTCTCCGAATGCTCGAAGCACACCGAGCGACGGAACGCTGCTTAGCTGGGTTCCCCCACTATCAGTTTCAGCACGTCCGATCGCGGTCCGACGTACAGTCGCGTCATAAGAAAATCACGATTGTGTATGCAATAAAATATTCTTATAAATTAAATTTTATATTGATTAAATATGCAGAGGTACTTTCATAAGACGCTTTTTCTACCAGGAAGGTGTTGTAAATGCAATGGTAAGTCAACAAATGACATAACATGAAGAATAATAACTTATAAAAGGAAGAAATGTATTAATTTAATGTCATTTCTTGCTCTTTACCGTGATTATGAATTTTGTTACTCTATACTTCGTCTCCACTCATTTTTTAAACTGTTCCCCTTAGATATTTTGCAATGAACCCTGTCGCTTTGTTCTGTTGAAAGACACTATTGTGTATAATGGACATAGGAAATGAATTATCTGGCGAGGGTTCTATTCTTCTCTCCGGAAAATACTTTCCTTTTCACTTAACCAATTTCAATTACTAGTTTTGCATCAAGAACAAAACCATATTATGTTTTATTACTTAAAGTATGTATTTAATATAAAAATTACTCTGATGTGGTAGCTGATCACGAGGTGTAGTGTATCCATTACAAAATAGAATTAGTTTGAAATTAAAAGGGTACAATTAAATCAGAATTTAATTTTTTCCATAATGTGAGAATTTCTATAAACGGAAAGTTTGAACTCGAATTCGCGTTGGCAACTTTCCTAAAAGCACATGACGACAGTTTTAGGAAACTGTCTTTCAGGAAGACGGCAGGGGCCTTGGCGCCCGACGTAACCGAAGTTGATTCGACTTTTATTGCAATAGGATTTCGTCGGCCTTTTCGGTCAGCCGCTTTTTCGAGTGCTTCATTCTCCCTCCTCCGCTTTCCCCACCTCTTTTACTCGTTTCGCTTACTTTCGTCGACACCTGAACCCTCTTCAACGTTCGCCTTCGCATTTGCCAGTTTGCAAACCCCTCAAATATCATTCTTGTTGAAGATGGCATGCTACATTTTTTGTGAAAGTCTGTTACCGATAGTCTTTCAAGTAACTATTCCCTAAAAACTTTGATTGAAGGGAGATAGTATGAATATCGGGGTATCGGAAAGAATATGACTTTTTTGCACGGTTTATTTATTCTTTTAACCACTTTATTGGGGTGAAATATAGATTCCAGAGTATCTTCTTCCACATAACCCTTATACATTACATTCATGCTCTATATGAAGAAAAACCCACCTAGGCGGGACTCGAATCTGCAGCCACTGGATTGGCAAGGGCGACACGCCACCGTTTAAGTTAAGAAAGAAGAGTTTAAGAAAGGTAGAAGAAGGAAATGTTTTGCGGAAAAGAGTAGGAAGTTCACGTTATACGCCGAACTTATTTGTCATTAGTGACTTTAAACTAAGATTTCAATAGTGGTCTGAAATGTTCTCGACCACGAGTATAAATGACAATACTCGCATGATTTTTTTCTCTCATGTTGACACAACGGTGAGTGGGCGCCGTTTCAAATTGAAAGTCATTCCATCCAGATGTTCCTTGTAGACATTCATTTGAATTAGTTGCGGAACGTGTGTCGGTAGAAATGGAGAATATTGAGTTGCGTATAGTGATAAAATTCTTCATAAAATTACGTTTCAAACCGACCAAAATTCATTCAAGGTTTGGAAAAGCGTATGGGGACTCTTCTCCTTCAATTCCCACCGTGAATATATGAGCGGTCGAGTTTAAACGTGGCCCTCAAAGCCTCCAAGTTGAGCCTCGTGAAGGACGCATAAAAAGTGCAATCATACCGGAAATCATCGAAAAAGTGCCGAAGTATGGCACACGAAGCTGCGTGAAATTTCTAACACCGAAGGGATATCAAAATCAAAAACGGATATTCTCACCATAACAACACTTCCTCATTTGTTTTCCTTTCGGTCCATTTCACCTTCTCCGTTCTTTTCCACACCCACATTTCAAAAGCCTCCAATCTACGTCTATCGTCCTGCTTCAGGGACCACGTTTCCGCGCCGTGCATAGCTACGCTCCATATCAAAGTTTTAACGAGTCTTTTCTTAACCTTCCTACTCAACGTCCCTGTCATCAACTCCCTCCTCCGTGAGAAAGCCTCCTTGCCTAGCGCAATTCTTCTCCTTACGTGTGTGTATAAATGTATCAAGTGGAACTTCCGCTGTACATTTCCACGTTATATTATTTCTGCCGAACATACTTTTGGCAATCTGTGCTATTATCAATACAAACCTAATAAAATTCTACAAAGTAACGCCTGATACCTTTTTTTTAAATTAAACGACCTATTTGCCAATGTACTGTGTTTATCTTCGAAATTTCAAATCACTTGACCCTGCAGATGTGATTGTGCCAAGACTAAGGTCTACGGATAATGAAAATGGCCGTTTATTGGCGTAATCAACCGTTGAAAACTAATTCCATTCACTGTAATTCACTTTTGATTAAACCTAGGAGCTGCTAGTTAAGAAACTTAAAGTTATAATGCCTTCGTTAATGTCCCAATTTTACGTATGATTAACCCTAGGAGTTGGAGAGGGAAATACAAATTTCATAAGCAATTGGCGC